>PVIR01001358.1:0-126259 GCA_004026965.1 Petromus typicus | reverse complement strand
TGGGGCATTTAGAGGATTGATGGATTCAGGGGACACCGTTTTCCTCAGTGTATTCATACACTGGTGAGTTCAGTGTATTCATACACTGGTGAGTTCAGTAGCCAAAGGTGCTGTTGGGAAGTGGGGCCTGGTTGGAAAAGGTGAGTCAAAGGGGTATCTCCCTCCTTGGCCTTCCTCTTCTCTCTCAGCTTCCTGGCCACCATGATGTGAGCATCTTTCACCATACCAATTCTGTGTTTGAGTCTACCAAACATAGACTTAAAATTTTAGAACTGTTAGCTAAAATAAACCTCTTCTCCTTTAAGTTGTGGGATTTGGGTATTTTGTTCCAGTGATGAGGAAAGTGAATAAGACACAAAGTAACCTCCCATCAGTGGCTTAATACAACAAAGGTTTATTGAGCTCGAGATGTAAGGCTTATGTGTGACTCAGTGTGTGTTTCAACAGGTGATTGTTGGGGGTTGCTCTGGTTCACATAATGACTCAGTGATGGTGATGCTTCCTGATTGCCAAGACAGGGAAAAAGAAAGACTAGAGAGCTCTGAAATGCTTGACTTGAAAATGGTGTTACATTTTAAAGCCCTTTGGCTACATAGTCTCATTTTTCTACAAAGGGCCAGAAGTGTGAGGAAATATGAGTAGCCAATGAGCAATAAATATATCTGCCATGGCCTTCACTTCTGTTTGCCAAATATCCCATTGCTTCTGTTTTCCCTGTGGATCCAATTGCTCTCCTACCATGAGCCCTTTCATTAGGCAAGTACACAGATATTGTGAATACTGCTCAACAGCTCAAAGATGTTTGTCCTTCTGGAAAGTTGTCCTTAACCAAAAGGAAGCTATCATGGACAAAAGATGATCTTTATATTCCTGGGGTGGCCCAGAGCATGATGACTCAATGCCACTGGGTTCCAAAGGCCATTTCACTTGCTTCAAGGTGGAAATAATTATAATGCTACAGAACTATTCTACATATCAAGTTGAATTATTCTGTACTTAATACCACATTTTTCCTTATTTTCCCCATTCTATTTCCTTCACTAAATTCCTTTATCTAAAGAAAATTTCCCCTTAATACATTACTTAAAAGAAAATATTAGCTTTTACTTCTATAAGAAACCTGATCCAAAAATCCCCACTCATAAAACAACCTGTTCCATCCCCCAAGGAGACCTTCCAAGACCTTCCTTGCTCAGCAAATGAATGGAGGCTCTTATCTTGAAAATGGAGGATAATTGGAACCAGACCCTAATTTTCTGTCTGGGAGGTGTTCTACTATCCACTGATCCTTATACTCCTGCATCTTCCTTCCTTATAGAAGTTCTTTTCTAGTCTGCTCTTTGCCATACCTAGAGGAAGACTGACAACCCACAGATTGTTTTTTAAAATATTTTATTGAGAAGTAAAGATTACATATTTTCAAGGTATATAGTTTTGTAAATGTTAAATACTCAGATGATTGTTTTATTTTGTTTATTTTGTCCAAACTTGTGGCTACTTCAGGAGTACAAGGCTCTGGAAAACTTATTATACTCATCAGCAAATGAATGGATAAACAAAACGTAGCATTTCTGTATAATGGAATATTATTCATCCATAAATAGAATACAATAATGAGTCATAATGCAATATGCATCACAAGAAGATGATAGCAAATGGCAGAAGTCAGATGCAAGATCTTTAAGACTGTTTGAGCCTATTATATATGAATAAGCAAATGCACTGAGACAAGGTGGATTGCTGGTTTCTAGGGCTGAAAGAAGGGAGAAATGCAAAGTGAGTGCTCACTGGTAAATATAGTGTTGCTGTTGGGGGCGATGAAATGTTCTATAATCAGTGATATTGGTGTACAATTTGAAGGAAGTGATTGAAAACCAATTAATTGTATACCTCAAAAATAAAGAGTATTGGAACTCAATATATAATTATTGTCAGTTTCTATATAGCAGCCATATACATAGTTTATTTTGCAAAACATTTAATGGACCTGGCACATTTTTTGCTGTTTTGTTAATTTTGTTTCTCTCAATTTAATAGTAAGGGAATATAAAAGAGGATAGAGAAAGGTTATAACCTTAATTATATTATCTCCAAGTAATTTCATACAAGAGAAAAGATTTTATTGAGAACCACAGTTTTGACTTGATTTTTACTTTCTAGGACTTTTGCAAAACATAGCTTTATTGAGAAGTAACTAAGTTACAATATGTTGCAAAAATTCAAAGTATAACAAGTTGTGATATATGTTTATATCATTGCCATACTTAATGTATTGAACATAGCCTTCAGCCTCAAGCATTTACTTATAGAGCTTTCTATTCTTTCTTTTCCACATTGTAGATTAATTTGTATATTTTGAAATTTATATAAGTGGAATCATATACTGTGTGCTCTTTTGCCTAACTTATTCAGTTATAATTATTCTCAGTGAGTTATCATAATTATTATGAGTGAAATGGCTGAATCATATGATAAGTATGTAGTCAATTTATTTATTTATTTATTTTTGAGACAAGGTCTCACTGTAGTTCAGGTTGGTCCTGAACTCAGCCTCTAACTCAGCAATCCTCCTTCCTCTGCCTCCCAAGTGCTGGTATTACAGGTGTCAGCGACCATGCCCAGCATTGTGGTATGTGGTACTGATTGCTGGTAGGTGTGAGTCTCCATGCCGTTGTATGCGGCTACCAGGAATCGAACTCAGAACCTTGCACTTGCAAAGCAGATGCCGGAACCACTGAGCTAAATCCCTAGCCCTGTGTAGTCAATTTTTAAAGAAACTGCCTTGCCGGGCGTGGTGGCTCACGCCTGTAATCCCAGCACTCGGGAGGCAGAGGCAGGAGGATTGCTGTGATGTGAGTTGGAGGCTGAGCTCAGGGCCAGCCTGAACCACAAAGCGAGACCCTGTCTCAAAAAAAAAAAAAAACCTTAAAGAAACTGCCTGATTCTTTTGGTTGTACTATTTGATATTCTTGCTAAAAAGGTATGAGAATTTCCATTTAACCATATTTCCCCCATACTTAATATAAATGATCAAATTTTTAAAATTGTATTGATTCTAAATAAATGAACTATAAGTATGTAATGTTATCTCATTATAATCTTGAGTTTTTGTAATGATACTAGGCATTGTTATTACGCCTATTTGCCATTTGTTTGCTTACTGTGGTGACATGTCTGTTCAAAATCTTTTGGGTTGTTTATTTTCTTGTGACTGGTTTTGGAGTTCTTTGTCTACACTGCAATGTGAATGTGTTTTCTTTTTCTCTGTGGGCTTTTGTTTAGTTCTCCCAACATTGTCTTTTGAAGACCAAAATTTTCATTTTGATAGAACCCACTTAACATTATTTGTTCTTTTATGGATTGTGCTTTTAGTGTCACACACACGAATATTTGCCAAGCACGGGGTCACAAAAGTTTTCTTTTTTCTTATATATATGGATTAGAGTTCTTTTTTTATTGGCATATAAATGTTTACTAGTTATAGCATTACTTGATGAAAACACTATCTTTTCTCTTTGCCTTCTCATCTTTATCAGAAATCACTTGATCTTATCTATGTGGATCATTTCTGAACATTCTGGGTTTTTTGCTCCATTTGTGTACCTTTATATCAATATCACTCTCTCTTCCTTAATGTAGCTTTTCATGAATTTGGAGGTCATAGAATACAACTCTTTCAAATTTTTTAGTTTTCCAAGTTGTTTTTGCTAATCTAGGTTCTTGTTCACTTTAAAAGCATTCCATTAATTTCCACAAAAAAGCCTACTGAGAGTTTCATTTAGAATGAGTTGAAAAATGTGTGTGTGTGTGTGTGTGTGTGTGTGTGTGTGTGTGTGTGTGTGTGTGTGTACAGGTAAACATAAGGCATATTACATAGATCAGCTTGGGCAGCATTGACATCTTAAAAATACTGAGTCTTCTGATCAGTAAACTTTAATTTCTCTCAACAGTTGTTTTAATATATAGATCTTACACAACTCCTGCAAGATTTATTCATGTCTTAGTTACTTTTCTCACTACTGCAATAAAATACACAGCATCTACAGTTAAAGGAGAAAAGTTTGTTTCAGCTCATAGTTTGTAGAATTTTCAGTCCATAGTCATCTAGCTCCAGGGCAAAGTTTCATGGTATAGGGGTTTGGCAGAGAAGAGACAGTTCATGGCATGACCATCAGAAAGCAGGAAGCGGCTAGAAGTACCAGTAAGTTGGCCTTCCTCTGTCCCTTTATATTCCATCCAGGCTACAGACCTACTCATCTGTGCCACCCAAACCCAAGGTGAGGCTTTCATTATTCACACTCTTAATTCCAGTATCACACCCTTAATTCATATCTGAACACCCCAAATCTAGTCCCACCTATGGCCCTACTTAACTGCATGAGGATTTGAGGGAACATCTAGATACAAGCCATAGCAATGCACACGTTTTTCATATATTTGATATTGTAACAAAAGTATTATTTTATTTTATTTTTGGCAGTCAGGGTTTGAATTCAGGCCCTTGTGCTTGCAAGGTAGGTGTGGCTTTACTTCCTGGTCCTCATAATGTATTATTTTAAAATACAAATTTCCATGCATAGAGAGAACTAACTTATTTCTAACCACTTCTTTGTAGACCTAGTGGGTTTTTTACATAATCATGCTACCTTTGAATAGTCAGTTTTACTTTTTTATTCTGAGTACATTTTATTTCCTTTTTGTCTGATTTTACTGGCTAGAATTTCCAGTACAGTATTACTTAGAAGTAGCAAGAGTGGACATCATGATCTTAAAGGGAAATCATTCCATCTTTACTATTAACTGTATTAACAGTGTAGTTCTTTATGTAATGCCCTTTACTAGGTAGAGGAATTTTTCTTCTAGTCAAAGATTGTTGAAAATTTTCACGTTGAAATAGTTATTAATTTTTTTGTGTATAGAAATAGCTTTTATTATGCCAGACATACTTCATTAATGTGGTATTAAAAATTTGTGCTATAATCTACTCTCTGCAAGACAAAGTACTACTATCATCTGGAAGGTCACAATTTCATTATTCTTTTTTTTAAATTATCTTTATTGATACATTATGAATACACATGATAATCACATTCAACATTAAGAGTTTGAATTTTATCAAATGCCATTTCTGCATCTATTCAAGTGATAATATAGTTTTTTCTTTTTTGATCTGTTAATGTGCTAAATTATATTGATTGAATCTTGCATGTTACAATTAGCTTCTGTTTGTAGGATGAGCTCCACTTAATTATGATGAATTGTACTTTTATGTATTTCTTGATTCAATTGGCTAAAATTTGAATAACTTTTACATCTATTTCCATGAAGAAATTTGGTCATGATTCTCTCCTTTTTGTAATGTCTTTCTAGTTTTGTTCTCAGAATCATTCTGGGCTCTTAGAATAAGTAGGGATGTATTCCTTCTTAATTTTTTTTGAGCATTCTTGGGAATTGATGTGAATTCTTCCTTAGGTGTTAGGTAAAATCAGTGAAATAAATCAACTGGGCCTGGTGTTCTCCTGTGGAAAGGTTTTCAGAACACTTGTTGGCTATTAAATGCTTTAAGCTTAGGAATGATACATCACAAATTTTCACAATCAGAACTAGCCATATGGTTGCATGAAGGCTAGGAAATCAGAGAAGCATAGTGTTTTTCTGAAAATTAATAGAAAATTATGTATACATGGGGAATTGTTCAAAATTTTCTTTGAAATCTTGAGATGTAACAGTTATAACTAGGCTGGTTGGGCCTGTCCAACACTGCTTTTATCCTACAACTCTGGAAGATCTTCTCTGTGCTGTGCCTGTGTTCTCTGCTCAGGAGAAATTCAGGGTTTTTTTGCCCTGTGGTTTCTGCCCCACATTTGTAAAGGGTGGGTTTTTATCCAAGTGAGGACTTGGAAGGAAAAAATAATTTTTAGATTGGCTCAAGATGAAAATGGCTCCTTCATCTAACGGAAACACAAATACCACGATTCTTCATGTCTTCCACTATAAATATTCCAGCGTCTTTAGCAGCATCTCTTGGCTGCTGATGCCTTTAAATATTTCATGCTTACTGGTTTTTGAACCACAAAAATCCACAGAACTGTCAATTTTATTAGTATTTTCATGTTATGCACACTAATTTGTTAGCTATGCCAGATAGGTTTGTTTATAACTTAACAACTCATTAGAAGTTGTATTTCTCAGTGCATATGTCAAAATACTGTAAAGAAACCAACTATTTAGTGGCTGGCTTGAAATACGTGCTTGTTTCTTATATCATAATTCATAAATGTGCAATCGGACTGATGAAGGCTACTCTGAGATCCTAACTATGGAACATCTAAGTCAGGGTGTAAAAAGGCTTCTCAGTTCTCATTATATCCCAACAAACACTAAAACGAAAGGTTCAGAAGAGGACCTGAGGCTTCTATTGGAGAAAGACGATTTGAAAATAGCTTAATTTTGTTTAATTCCAATTAACAGGATTGAGTCTAGCAAGTACATCAAATTTTGAAGAAGGGTGAAGTGTTATCCTGACCTGGAATCCAAGTGCTAAACTTAAAAGTGGGAGTTACTTACTAAAGAAAGGGAAACTTGATATTGGTGAAAACTGAGTAAGATTTCAGAAGTGTGTCGTGTTGAGAGGAAGACAGAATAAAGAGTTTTGGATACAAGCAAAAGAAAGGCAGCTTTGGATAGATGAACACGTGGAACTGTTAAACAGGCACATAGCCAGGGTGCTTTCACTAGGCTTAAAACTACAATTTTATCATTTTATCATTTATCATTTATTTTATCATTTATTTTGCCATTGGTTCTCAATTCAAGGTTCAAATGGCCAGCTTGATGCTTCCTTCCTAAGAGCAGCCAGTATTCAATGACTATTTGTCACAAGCATACAAAGGTCAAGCTTCCTCACCCCAACTCAAAATAACACATCTTCAGAGATCTTTGGTGAGCTGAGGCTTTCACTGAAACTACACTACAGTGGGACTTCTCTGGCCCTGACTACTGCCATCATTTTCTCCTCTAGGTGTCCAAGTATGTTCCTTCATGAAGCTTTTGTGTGCTGATTGCTATCTCAAGGGCTGCTTTGCTGGGAATCTGATGTGCAATGAGAAGTGAAGAAACATTTCACGGGTCTCATATCTCAGTATCTTGTTTGTTATATGCACACCCTTAAAACAGTTTGTGGTGGGAGGAACAGAACTGTCAAAACTGACTTGTTCCATCTAAGGTTAACTCCTGGAGCTGGATACTGGTTGGCATCTAATAGTGTTTGAGGCATCATTCTTCTGGCTGGAGACTGTCCTTCTGACACAGTGTACCCTGCCACAGTTGTCTTCCTCAGACACTGCTTTACTCATGTAACTTTTATGACTTTAAAAACCCTTCACTGGATGCAGATTTGAATTTCAATGTTCTCTTTGGTTTTCTTCTTGCTCCAACCCAGTCAGAGAAGCAACATATGCTCATTAGGAACAAGGGCTTGCTGCTTGCTATTTTTTTTTTAAATTATCTTTATTGGTACATTAAATATACATATCATGATTGCACTCCATAATGGGGATTTGTACCAGTATAAGACACAACTTAATTCTCATTTTTTCCCATAGCCCCACCCACCCTACAACCCCCCCATATATATAAAATTTGTTTCCTTACTTTTTTGTTACAATCTCAACATTGTCCCCTTTCACCTTATTTTACATTGAGCATTTTCTATAGAAAATGCTGCTTGCTATTTAACTATGGGATGGAGCCTGGAAAAGGAGGAAAGAAAGAACAAGGTGCTCCAGATGGTGTGCAAACATCTAAAAACATGTTTTTTTGACAACTTCACAAGGCCCTATTGCATTCTCCTTGAGAACCACTGACCTATGTGTTCTAGGTTCTAGGATCAAGCAAAGCCTTTTTAAAACTAGAAGAACAAGAGTGGTTGTACAGGATTTTTAAGAAGCCATTGATGGAAAACTAGGTGAGTAGTGATGTGATATAGCATTAGCTAAGTCTGAGAATGGCTATAGACTTGGCTGGATTCAAGAACTGTGAGGAGTATAATCAATGAGACTTAAGGATAGGTTAGTTGGGATGGAATGGGATGTGATGGAGAGAAGGAGAAGGCAAGGATGAGTGGTGACACCAGCTACAGAGACATGGAAGACAGCTATATTTGTCAGAGTTGATATCCTAGATTTATTCAGTATATGTGGAGATGGAGGTTCATTTGAATAATTTTAAGTAGATATATCAATAGGACCAGCAGTACAAGAGCCAAATGAAGTGATGTGCTCTCATTGGTTATCTGATAAGTATAGCTATAAACAAGGTCACCTGTGGAAAGACTATAGCAATTTTCATGGAATCCAACATTCACTGATTTCTTAAAGACTGATGGGAGGTAAAAGAAGCACCCAAAGAGGTTAGAGGTCAAATAACATGGTTTCCTGGAATCTAAAGGCTGTTACTTTTACTAGAGGCAATAAGTTGCTTTTAGTGATGATTATTTTTGAGATATATATAAAGATTAAGACTGAATCATGTCTTGGGGAAGGGCAACAACAAGTAGGCCATAACAGCAAAAGTTATTTCAGAGTAGTATGATAATATAAGTAGAGAATTGGAGGAAAATTACATGGTATGATTATCGTATAATAGAATTCATTTTAGAACAAGTTGTATTTCACAATACTGGGTCATACACTCAAGAGATACATCACTTTGTATTATTTTTTAAAAGAAAGGAGCATGAGGTACACAGGGAATGCGTCTATATCTTAGGTAATCAAGATGAATAAAATTGTGCTTGCAACCAAGAGAGACACAGAGAAACAAAGACAGAAGACAGAGATAGAGAGACATAGAGACAGAGATGAGTGGGAAGAGACCAAGCAATGTAGGAAAGCTTCAGGCAGCTGCATGAAATATATTACTGTAAATTTCCAAGGCTAATAGCTCAGAATCTTTATTCAGCTTGGATATGTTAAACTCTTATAGGTCTTTGTACAAATCTTGAAACTTTTCCATGTATCAACTTTTTTTGGCTGTTTACTAGATCAGAGAAAGCAGAATCCTTGCAAAACAGTTGGTATAAAACAATCTGACAGGCTTTGACTAAATGAAGCATTTGTTTAACTACAGCATGATACAAACCCAGGAAGAATTAAAGACTATTAACTCATTGTTTCTAAAGTTGGACTGGCTTTCAAGCTTGGCTCCAGCCCCCAAAGTTAAGGCCAACAGCAGGGTTTCTGCATGTGCTCAGGCCTCCCTGGAGACCTCCCAATGAACCAGAAATGTTCGACAACCAAGAGAGGTCTCTAGGAAAAGGAGGAGACAGCCTACAGGCACAGCCACAAGAAGAGAGTCTGTACACGTGCTCACAAAGATGAAACAGAGAGGACAAAGTTAAGCAGGTATGTGTCTTGGCTCTTCGTGCAGCTGGAAGCCTTTTTTTAGCCTCTACAACTAACTTTTTAGTCTAAGTCGAGGCAGTGATGCTGACCTTTGGGTTAGTTACAAGAGAGTAAATGAAAGTTTTCCTTTCCCCTAACACATCCTTCTCTGATTTGTAACATGTGACAAGATTGTTACCTCCAGCAGATGTTACCTTTCTAGATGAGTCAGCATGTTAAAAGACCAAGGCCTCAGAATGTTCCAAGGCTTTAGTAGAATCAACAAGGTTTAAGAACAGAGTGAAGAAAGACAATACAATAAATGCTGTTTTCTGGCAGCCCAAGATATCAAGATGTTGGGAATAGAGGTGAAAATGCCAGAATTACCGGAACAAGATCCTAAGCAGATCCCACTGGACCTAAGACTTGAGTTATTTATTTCTGGGGTGGAGGAATCAACATCATAATAGTAGAGTGAGAGTATGCCTCTGAGGACAGTCTTTATGCAAAGAACATCCCAGTCCCATACCAGTTATACTCATCTCAAATGCATAGCCTCTGAGATATTAATTGATGACTATCTCTTTACCACATTAAGGTATCCTTGCCTCAGAAGTGCTCTGGCCTCCTGCTTTTCTGATAGCTAGGGAGGGCAGTGCTACAAGCCAAATTACAACCTGGGGTGAGGGCTCTGAAGTCATGGGGCTAGGCGCTTATAGGAAAAGGATTTAGTCACAGAATGTAACTGCTGCTTCCTTACTTTGTTTCATTTGCTCTCTTCCTTTAGTCTTGGTCCTCGTCTTTTGTATCTAGTCCCTCAGATCCTATCTATGACAAAAAAGCCCTTACTCCTTAGATTCAGATCCAAAAATTGATGTTTGCTGTGGCCTTTCTTGCTTGCTTGCTCTCTTTCTCCCTCTTTCTTGCTCTCTCTCTCTCTTTCTTTTTCTCTCTCTCTTTCTGTCTCCCTTTTTTCTTTCTTTCTCTCTCTTTCTTTCCTTCTCTGTCTCTCTTTCTTTCTTTCATTCTTTCTTTCTTTCCAGTACCAGAAATCAAACTCAGGCCCTTGTGCTTGCAAGGTAGACCTGGTACCACCAAGCTAAATCCCCAGTCCTACTATGGATTCTTTCAATCTCTCCTGTTTTAGTTGTATATCTTATTTTCACCTTTCTTTTTCTCTAATATCCTTAAGGATCTTATTCACTCCAGTGAATTCAGCCTTTACTTCCATGCGATCAATTTAAATGTATGTTCTCTCTTCACTTCTACTAAATTTCAAATGTCTTACACGGTTCCACAGTGTCATTCCATCTGCCTCGCAATCTTGACATGTTCAAAACCAAAATCATTTTCCCTTCACGCTGGCTTTTCAACTGTTTTTGTGTTTTGTTTGTTTGTTTTAATTTAAATCTTTATTGGTACATTATGAATACACATCATCATCGCATTCAACATTGAGAGTTTGTACCAGAATATGACATGACTTGATTCTCATTTTTTCTCCTTCCCCCACCCACCCTGCAACCCTCCACCCCCTATATACATGAGCTTTGTTTCCTTTTTTATTACTATCATATTCTTTTTCTTCAAATGTTTTAGTCCAAGATCCACCAGAGAAGCAGAATCCGTAGGGTGTATATTGTACCAAGCCAGGATAGATTTATCACAAGCAGCTGCCTTTACACAACCATGGGAGCTCACTGAGAAGTCTCTCTGGAGCTGTACATTCTGAGTCCGAGGCTGGAGTTTGAATTCTGCAGGCAAGCTGTAGGGGAGGAAAGACAGACATAAGGAAGGGGAGATCAAGAACAGGTGGGAACCGACAAGCATGAGCTACAACCCCATGAGGAAGAATTGGAAATTATGTACAGTGCTGGTTGTTTCCAACCTTGGAGATGAGCTTATCCTGCAGAAATGGGGCCTTGCACACAACTGACTCAGGCCTCTGAGAAACTGAAGGATCATCAAGGGGAAGCAGAACAGTTGTGAACCCAGTTGTTGCTTCACACCAGCGAGGTTAGTCAGCAAATCAGCAACATGTGTGAGCTACAGAATTGCCCGTGCTTCCCTTCTAGCCTCCAACTCACCCCCCCCCAGCCTTTCCCCTGTGGCCCGTCCTAACTGGAAACAAACAAGAGAGCAAATTCTGAGAAATGTAACTCAGCATAGGCAAATTGATGCATTACAAAGCCATTAGTGTCCACCCCAGTCAATTTGGCATCCAAACATACCTCCTTAAAGCATATTTCTTAATAAAAATAATGTAGTAACATATTTTGGCCTAGCCAAACACAACTGTCTTTCATACAGTTAAAAATTGCTAACCAATTCTCCAGAAAAAAATACAAACTTATCTTTTAAAAAAATCTTTGTGGTTGGGGATTTAGCTCAGTGGTTCCAGCATCTGCCTTGCAAGCGCAAGGTTGCTAGTTCAATCTCCAGTAACCACATAGAACGATGGTGGGCATGGTACTCATGCCCACCAGCAATCAGTACCATGTGCCACAGTTCCTGGTGTGGTGGCTCACACCTGTAATCCCAGCACTTGGGACACAGAGGCAGGAGGATTGCTGTGAGTTCCAGGCTCACCTGGGCTACACAGTGAGTTTGGGGCCAGCCTGAACTACACAGCAAGACCCTGTCTCTAAATAAATAAATAAATAAATATCTTTGAGTGATGTTATTCTTTTCATAAACTCCTTTGGTACCTTGTAATTTACATACTTAGATACTGAGGTACAAAGTAAACTGTGATTATGACATATTGTGTTAGATGATAAGATGGTAAGAAAGGGAAGAATTTTAAAATATCTGCTTACTATAAATGCAAGCATTTTTAAATTAAAATAATTGAGAAATAGTCATAATCATTAGAGCTCTCATTTCTTCACTGGTCAGTTAGTGATATCAATGACTACTTTCTTCCTATATTCTACACATTGTTATTCTTTTTGCTCTCAAAAAGTACATCAGCTGACCACAGATTTTGCCTGGTGAATCAACACAAATCTTCATTCTTGGAGTCTTTGAGTTACTAGCAGTCTTGCGTAAATTGGATATAACTTTCAGTTGCTTTAAATCTAGAACATAAGGAGTATTAAGTGAGAAACTTGAAGATTTTTGGCATTCCAATTATAGTACATGATATACCCATTCTGTAATACCTACAACACAGTTTCTCATGTGTAGTCAAGATTAAAGACCCTAGCTAGACAATTACCCTCTCTTCTGCCTCTTATACCAATGGCATATGGTACAAAGAGTGCCCAGGCAGCAGTACCAGATACATTGTAAAGAATTATTTTTGAATCCCCTATTAGACAAATTCCTCCCTTTGGAACTATGACTTCCAGACCCTCAAAACCTACATAATAGAGAGGGAACAATGTTTTCTTAACAGATCTCTAAAAATCATAGTAAGTGATAGATAGTACACTCACTTTTATGCCTAGGTGCTTGGATCTAGGAATACCAAGGGAGAAATGGCATCATATGTTGGATTTGGACTCAAAGCTTCTGGGAGGGTGTTATTCTGCTCTGAAACATGTCATGAGCATGTCTGCAAAACGTTTCTGTACTTCTGTCCAGCCAGCTGCTTCAGGAAGATGAGGAACATAGTACAGCCAACAAATTCAGTGGACACAGGCCTGTTGCTATAGTTCGTATGCTATGAAATGAATTCTTTGGAAGCAGTGCTCTATGGAGTGCTACGATAGTGGGTGAGGTGTTTTGTAAGTACATGCTTTGTGGTTTGGGCAAAGGGATTGTGAACAAAGAAGGCAAATCCATAACTGGTGGGTATTCATCCAAGTAATAAGGAAGAATACACAAAATCCTGCCCATTGAGGTTGTCCCCTCATTTTATCAGAGTAGGGCTTTTCTGCTTCTGCATAATGCTTCCCATGTCATACAGTTATAAATCAGGCCTGAAGTTTTCCTCTTCAATCAGCTTTTCACATGGAACTTGCCATCAGGCCATTGGTGTGAGCCAGAAGAGTGAACTGTAGCATGTGGACCACGTCATACAACTTCCTTGTGCCTTCAGGGACTGTTAAATCTTCTTCCATGTAATGATGAAGTAGTGATATCTGTGCTCAATTTTATGGCTTGACTAGTTGGATAACGTCCAATTTATGATGGACAGCTTGAGTTACATGGTAACTTGGTGGCTCATGGTTACACATTCATTGTCCACTGAAGCCCAGAAGTAAGCTAAAAATAAAAGGAAAGTAGTCTGCAGAGGGTGGCAGGGCCTTACTCTAAAATTTGAAGGGTCTGGCTTTGCTGCTTCTATAGGGGCTTGGCAAAGATTTCAAAATGCATCTCTATCTCCGATTGATACGTCATACATGATAGGGTCTTCTTGGTTTCATGGTTTGAGTAGTAGAATAATGTGCCCAGAATCTTGCACAAAAACTTTTTGTTCTGGGCTACATTCAGAATTTACATTTTTGTATTCATATAGTGCCTAACCACATAGGGGAACAAGGATTCTTTCACTTACTTTTGGTTTTTGTTTGCTTTTTGTTTTTGAATACACCTCTAGGGACTGAAGCCAGGGCCTTTATACTGAGATATATCCTCAGGCTTTTATTTATTACTTTTAGATTATTTTTGAGACATAGTCTTGCTTTGTAGTTCAGACTGGCCCTGAACTCACTTAGTAGCCCAAGCTAGCCTTGAGCTCACAGTAATCCTCCTGTCTCCCCGTCCTGAATCCCTGGGCCTTTTTTTTTTTTTTTTCGTGACAGTTTTTCTATATCTCTAAGTTACTCAGGTTGCGTTTGAACTTCCAATTCTTCTGCTTCAGCCTTCCAGGGTACTGAAATTTTAGCTAGCTTTTATTATAAAATTCATGAAACAGTCACCTGACTGGCCTGCATAGGACCATGCATGGGACCGTGCTTTCTCCTGAAATTCAGTAACCGAGGCACTAATAAGTTCTACACAAGTTCTGTGCAGCTCGCATAACCACACATAGGACCAGGGTTTGGAGCTGTTTCTCTGGGAAGACAAATCAATGCCTGCCCCACAAAGACTAAGCACTTACTGATCTTTACTCTTTTCATTTATAAATATAATACCTCTATATATTAAAGTCTTTATGTAGTCTCTGTTGTAACTTTTATATGTGTATCATCTATTACTCATTTCTTCTACAGTGAAAACCTTTGTTATCTAGTTATTCTATGTGTGCAAGAAAATTATTTATCATTATAAAATTTCTATTCATATACTTTACTGATCTATAATTAGCAGAATTTTTAGATGGCCTTCATGATGATGTTGTGTCAGTTGACTCAAAGGTACAAACTTCTGGGTGAGCCTAACTTAATCACACATGTTCATCAAAGGCAGAGATTTTTCTGGTAGGTGGTAGAAGAGGAAGTCAGAGAGATTTAAGAGTGACAGAGATGTAGTTGAAATAAGAGTCTCTGCTGCAGAGATAGACAGGTCCACAGGCAAGGACCCAGGAGTGGTGTCTACTTATGAACATTAGCTCCTAATAACTAGCAAGAAAACGACTTCAGTCCAACAGCTACAAGGACCTGACTGCCTAACACTTTGCCTGTGTTTAACATTTACTGTTGCTATTGGTACCAGAGACTCTGAACTCCTCTAGTGCCTGTATTTGTCTTTTTTCTGTCTTTGTGCTTCCCAAATGCTTCTCCTCAGAGACAGTCTGTGGTTTGCTGTTCTTTGAGCTGAAACCCACACACATTGTGCTGCAGCTCTGTTGATACCATAGTAAGCTGTAGAGAGGGGAAATGTTCTATGATTAAAGCTCAGTCTCTTAAAATGCCTGTCTTTGGGCTCTGGCCTTGACTAACCTGTCTTAGTTTTCCCCTTCTTCCCTTAGAGATGAGATAAGAAATGGTTAAGGCAGCTAAAGTCAGGAAAGCATCTTTCTCTAGGTGTGACAAGGCTCTGCTAAAGTCTTTCCCCTCAAAGGGTAGCTCTTTTATTGTGAAGAAAGCTCCAAGCATGTGTCAAACGATTAATTCCACATTCCCTCTGGCAGAAGGGAAAGGGTCTTTCTTGAACCTTCATCATGAAAATTCTGTTAGGATTCTTAAGGATAAATCCCACAACTATGTGAGTCTTTGCTATGACTCCAGTTACAAAGAGTTTTTCATTCTCATATTCTTCCACACCAGGCCTTCAGCACTTTTTCCACGTTACCATTTAAGTTTATGGCTCCAGCATGTCTTCTGCTTCAGATCTTGGCTATGATTCTCTGCACTTTCCAGATGGTGTCTTTCCAGATGGTGAAGGAAGCAGTTTGCTCTAAAAACCCAGTTTTCCTCTGAGTTGGAAAAAAGTCATCAATTTTCAATATGCCCAGCTTTTCATTTCTGTAAGGACAAGGATAATGCTTCCAAGCATGTGACAACTTTCACTGAAGGGCTCTAATTTCATTGTTAAATTTCTGTGTTCTTGCATTTGTCTTTTTTTTTCTGGCTTCCAACTCCTACTTTATAGGAGTAGTTTTTTGAATATTTTCTGTAAGTATCACATAGATATTTTATGAAATTATCTTTCCTCTTTCTGTAGTTTAAAACAGACCTGTTTTCCTTTGACTCTGTAGAGTAAAAAGTCTCTTTTACTTGTGCTGCAGAATTTTTTCAGTCTCTAGAGCTTGCATTGTTTCACTGTGAATATTTATCCTAGTAAGAGCTCTCTCTAAAATTGTAAAAAGATACTATTCATACACTGACATTAGCTTTTTCTTTGATCTTGACCTTCAGCATGTTGACTAACCCTCTAGAGATAGTTTTTTTAATAGATATCCATGAGCACCAATATTAGCCCAACTCACCTTCCCTGTCTGGCATTCATTCAAAGTAATACCAGTAAACTTGTATCAAATCACTTGTTTCTTCTATTGCTAAGTTATTGTAAAGTCTGATACATACATAGTTTTCATAGATTCTGTTAGTGTTCGATCTAGAATGCCCCTCCAAAAGCCTCATGTGTTCAGAAGTGGAGCTTTTGGACAGTGACTGCATCGTGGAGGTACCACATTCACCAGTGGATTAACCCATGATCCTAATGAACACTTAGGAAGTGAGGTCCAACTGAAAGAGGTGAGGCATTGGAGGTATGATCTGGGAAGTTACCTCTCCCTTCCCATCTCTCTGCTTCCTGTCACCATGATATGAGCAGCTTTCCTCTACCAGGCTGTTTTTTTCTTGGAGCCAGCTGACCATGGACTAAAAACATGAATCAAGGGGCTGGGGAGTTAGCTCAGTGGTTCCGGCGCCTGTCTTGCAAGCGCAAGGGCCCGGGTTCGATTCCCCGGTAACCACATAATAATACTGGGTGTGGAGACTCACACCCAGCAGCAACCAGTACCACATACCACAGTGCCGGGCGTGGTGGCTCACGCCTGTAATCCTAGCACTCAGGAGGCAGAGGCAGGAGGATTGCTGTGATGTGAGTTTGAGGCTGAGCTCAGGGCCAGCCTGAACCACAAAGTGAGACCCTGTCTCAAAAAACCTAAAAAAAAAACATGAATCAAAATAAAGTTCTCTTCCTTTCAGCTGTTGGTGTTGGGCATTTTGTTTCAGGAATAAGGAAAGTGGCTAAGAGTGATGCCTTATTTTAAAGAATAAATGCAGGGTCACTGTGCTACTCAAAACATGGTACCAGTACTGGTGCTGTGCTCTGCATTGTTTGGTTCTGACCACCATAAGATAAGTGGAAAAATGGAGAATATGACCATAGAAACCGTTATAGCAATTTGATGGAATAATTTGACTTTTGTGGCTTTTTAATAATAACATGTTGGACTTTTATTTTCTGTGTCGTTTCAGTTGAACGATTTATCTCTTAGATGTATACATTTGAAGAATTTGTCCGTGGTTATTTATACTAAAACATACGAAAACCAAAAGTCAAAATATCACATTAGTTAACAAGAAATTATTGTGCTTTACATAGTATAAAAGAAATGAAAATATTATTTTCAAATCAGTTGTGCTACATTAATTTGGCCAAATATATTAGTCCAACATATCATGGCAGACTCTGCTGATTGGCTTGCCCATTGGTTTTCGTTGGTTCACGTGAAACTCAGTGTTTTGGGTATGTGTTGCCAAGAGGCAATACAAACAATGGTTGGTATCACTATAGTTGACCTGCGTATGTTGGAAACCAAGGCGAGGCTAAATGTCACGCAAAGCCCAGGAATTAGAGAGAATGGTAAAGCCAGGCTGAACTATACAGTACACAATAGGCAGCAAAGTTTGGGCAATATAGTTGTCAATAATTTTTAAATAACAAATAATTGCTTAATAAGTATTTCTAGTAAAAAAAAAAGCAAAATATATTTTCCTCTCCAAAGTATGGATTTGATTTTGTAGTAACATAAAACTAATCAATTTCCAAATAATGAGTCTGAAAGTCAAGCTGTATGGTGTATAGTTCAAAGTAGTTCTTGTGCACTTTGTGAAAGATATGATTCATTTAAGAGCCAGTGAAACATTTATGTACGACTGCTTCAAATTTATCCTTCTTTATGGAAGAGTAGTGTTCTGCTGTGTATCAATGCCACATTTTATTTGTTCATTCATCTCTTAGTGTACATGTACACTGTAAGATTTAGTTATTGTATGAATGCACCTTGAAACCATAATGTTAAGTGAAATAAATCAGAGACACAAGTTTAAATATCACATGGTTTCTTTTATATGAAAAATTCAAAATATAAAGAGCAAAATAAAGGATAGCTTGTAAAAAGTAAAGAGATACTTTTCAAATGGGAAGGAGAACAACAGGTGGAGGAGGAGGGAAGGAAAGGAAAAATGATTTTAAAAGAGAATGAAAGACAAAACTAGAAATAGAGCTCTTTCAAATGGGAAAGGGTTCAAGAGTAGAAGGCAGCAGGGACAAATGGGAGAAGAAGGGGACACAAAAGAATAGAATTGTGTTATGTACATGTACTAACTCCCAGGATAGAAGTAATTGTGTCTTAGGTTGCCTCACTCACTCCTAAGTGTCTTCCTGGCTTTTACTCTACTTCCAAGGTACAGTGAGGAACCCTATTTCCCCTTAAACTTCCACCCATTTCCTGTGAAAAGATATGGAAAGGGAACAACCAAAGACCTGGTTTGAGAGAGTAGAAGAATGAGAATGTGTGAGAGGAGGAAATGGCTGTATAGAGAGGCTGGCCCTGACTCTGACTTTCTCAGAAAACTCCTCTTCTTCAGTAGCTGGGTGGCTGCTAGGTATGCCTCCAAAGATCACCCAAGATAGTGGGAATCAGTCTTGGGAATCCATTTCCTTCCTACTCCACTGTGGCTCATTCAGCTCTGAGGGGACAAGAATGTGCTGTTGAATTAGACATCCTCAACAACACACAGATTAGAAAGACACCCTCTTCCCTCCTGCCAGACTTTGATGTCTGTAATCACTTCTCCTCCTGGAGATATTGCCCAACACTTGGGAATCCTTCAGAACATGGTATGGATGCTGTCTGTGTGGCCCAAAGATGCCCAGAAGACCTTCCTGTGGGCAACTTCACTACACATCACAGGTTCTACTGTGAAGCTACTTTTGCCTTCTCTGTATCTATGTGGTTGGATTAAAAAAATCATTTTCAATAGCTTATTTATTCATTTAACTTAAAAAGGAAATATCATAGGTTTAAACAATTAAATAGTGCAGAAAACTTTATAATAATTAAAGATGATTCCTCTTACTCTGTCTTCCCCTTGGCCTGGTATGATGCCATGTTTTCCCCATATCACAAATGGCAGAAAGATATATATATTATTTTGCTCCTTTTTATTTCATTAAAGAAGATATCTTGAGGTACATTTATTTCATGGCAATACAAATATAGATACACATGATAAAACAATTTCCCTATTGTATATCTGTATTACAGAAGCATCAACAAACTTTTGATACTACATACATTGCTACATAGGCACTTTATACACATCCATTCATACAGATGAGTCCAATAGAGGAAGGAGATTACTTGGTTTTTCTGGGATTCTAAGACTTTACGTATGGTTGATTTTCCAGATGTCGTAAAGAGAGCACCATATTTGTCCTTACTGTTTTTTTTTTTTTTTTTCAGGTTCCAAGTCAGTATAGCATTCCTGCCTCTACAGGTATATGAAACTTATTTCTTGAGTTTCCAATCCTCATGTCTCATTCTCAGAGTGTCTTTTCCCCTAGTTTATACAGTAATATCAAGCAGGATAAGAATAAGTTCATGGATCTGTGGTACTTTCTGTGCAAGTTCTCATTTCTGGCCAAACTAATGAACTTGTATATTACTTTGAAAATTATGAATCGACTCAACTATTGTATCAGTATACTGTGGGATGAATTGCTAGCCTCTGTCCCCCACTATCCTTGTGTCTTCATTCCTTTTATCAGAGAGAGGGCTAGAATAGTAAATAATTGAAAATCCGATTTGTATTTGCTTAGGCCATTAAGGAGAATGACTTTCAACAGCTAGTCTGATGTTTGTTGTAATTCAGTGAGACTCTGGTGACAAGAAACAGCCAGATGTTCCCTGTCAGCCCAGTAATAGAATGTGTGTAGGCATTTACTTTGGAAGTGATATAGGAAAAGAAGGTCATCAGACAGGGCAGCCTGGACCGAGACTTTGGGGTACACATTAACTCTTGTTCATGGGCCTAGAACAAACAATGGTTCCCAAGTAGTGACAACTTTTCCTCTGTGGGACATTTGCCATCGACTGGATGCACTTTTTGGTTGTTAGAACTGGGGAGTGAGAATGTAGATTGCCAGGGATGTTGCTAAACGTTCTTTGGTGTACAAAGAAGCCCCTTTTCCCAACAAAGAATTCTCTAGCCCCCAGTGTCAGTAAGTGGTCCCCTGGTGCACAAACCTAGGCAGTGCAGTGGTGCCTTGATTCATGAACTTAATTCTTCCCATGATTCTGGTTGTAAACTGAATTGGAAGAGAACTGAATCAGTTTCAATGGTTAGGTTTCAAGTTGATCTTGTGGGGAAATTTGACTTGGTTCTCATCCAGTTTGGTTCCAGTTAAGTTCCTGAACTGAGGTATCACCATATTGCCTAGGCTGGAAAACTCTAGTCATTCATTTACTTCATTCTAAAACTTGCACCACTTGTCAAGGAGGAACAAAAATACCCATGTGGTCAAAGAACAGGTCACAATCCTAAGGATTCTGATTGCATCGGTCTAGGGCAGTGGTGGAGAACGTACAGCATGCATAGTGTAGCATGCTGTTTGCATCGGTGAGAGCTAGAAGGTTTGCCATCGATGGTCTTGGAAGAGTCTGGGTGTGGTAGTTCCATGAAGCTCCCCTGGCTTCACATGTGGAGAGAACTGAAAACTGTGTAGAATCTGCTTTGATGGAGCCACAGAAGAGCCTGAGCTCCCATTGTCTTGTGAAGGTGGGTGATGGAAGGGTTACTGGCTTCAGGAGGAGGAAGCTGCTGTGGGAAAACTCACAGGAGATAGAAGGAAGTTTCACTGGCTCTGGCCTCCCTTAGCACTACAGAGGGTAAGATGGAAGATCAAGTCCGACGCTTCTCTGAGAATCAGGAAAGACGCTCTTAATGAACAAACTCAAAATCTCCAGGGGCTTCAGCCTAGCGAAGGAACCAGATTATCTGTACGGAGGGAAAGTTGCGCTGTTCCAGTGCATGTGGTCAAGGCAAAGGGCTGTTTGAACCCAGGGGTGGCTGGATTCCCCCCCCCCCCCCGTGCCCTTTGGTCTTGGTACCTTTGTGTGAAGTGCACAGCGCCATGCAGGGACCCTGACTGATACTTGCCTTCCCTAAAACGTCCTCAGGGCAGCAAAGGGGCCACTGAATTGCCCTGTGGATTTACCAGAAACAAAACAGTGAGAGGCTTTCTCAAATGAAAAACCAGAGCCATCCTGGGGGCAGCCTGGAAACCCCGTCCTGATGCCAGCATCCAGCCATGCCAGGCCACAGGGTGGAGGCTCTGGGCTGGCCTTGATGCCTTCGGAGGGGCTGAGAACAGCCCAGAAAACGCGGAGACCCGGCTGCAGGAAACTCCAGCTGGAGCCTTGAGGGTGTGGGTGAGACAGGGAACTTTCTGTACCTTGTGCTCTCCCACCAGCAGTCCTGGGAGGGAGAACCACCCCCACCACCGCAGTAGAGCCCTTGCGCACCCCGCCCCCGTCCCCCGCCGGACCTCCATCCATTCTTTTGCAAAAGAGCAACAGAAAACCTTGGGCGCTGGCAGGACTGCGTCCCCAGATCGCAGTCTCCCTTCTGCCACAACAGGACGAACTTGAACAAGTTTCTAAGCTTCAGCGCCCCTGGCTAAAGAGGGCACAATAATAGAGAACTTGGGATGTGGCCACGAGGGTCAAAGCAGTGAATGTAGCCGTGGTGTCCAGCCGCGGCGGGCCACTCTAGACCTCTCGGTATCGGCTCTCTTCTGTGCCACTCACGCAGTTGCCTGCACAGATGGTAGTGTCCCAGGGATCCAGGGTCCGCGAGGTGGTGCGCTTACCAGGGCTAAGAGGGAGGGCCAGTGGAGCAGAGAAAGCTACGGACGGGGATTTGGGGCCGCCGGGGGCTACGCCTTTGCACCATAGGATCCCGAGAGCACCCCTTTCCAGAAGAAGCGCTGGCACCGAAGGAGAGGGGAGATGGGGAGGGGGGAGCCCCGAACCGCGCCGTGTTCCGGGGAGGCGGAGGAAGGGGGCAGGCCTCAGGCAGGAGGGAAGGAGCCAAAGGCGAGAGGAGGAGTTTTCCAGTCCGGCCTTCACCCGCTCCCAGCGCAGCCCCGGGTGTCCCCGGTGCTCTCCTGCGCCTTGGAAGCGCGCTGCGCCGCTCGCCGCTCGGAGTGGGGAGCGCAGCTCGCCATGGGGAGCCCGGCGCTCTGGCCCGCGCTGCTGCTGCCGCCCTTGCTGCTGTTGCTGTTGGTGCTGCTGCACGTCCCGCCGAGCCTTGGCTTCCCAGGTAGGAGCCACAAGCCTGGGCGTTCCACCCAGCTGGGCTACGAGCACCCCGAAGCCGCCACCCGGACCCTTTGCTCGGGACAGAGCGAGCTGCGCGCAGGGTTGGGTGGGTGGGTGGAGCTTTTGTCTACTCCAAACTCGTCTTTCCCAAACCCAGGGAACAGGGAGCCTGACCATTCCGTCAGCACGTTTGTGGCACCTTCTCGGCGCCCAGAGTCCAAGCCCCAGCACTTTCTCCGTGTCCCAGGTTCCAAGGTTCAGGGTTCAAATCAAGCCCTCACAGGCATTGGAGGCTACTAGGAGTTTGGCTGCCAGCTAGTTTGTTACATTTTCTTCACCCCGCGTTTTACCTCGCACGGTTGCTAACGACAGTCAGGGCTCTGGACGCGGCAGCTAGTCCTCAAGGTCTTCCCTACCCATCCCGCGCGCCCCCCTCCCCCGGGCCCCCGGGCACTAGTCCCAGCGGGGGACGCCTGTGGACGGCGTGGGTGGAGCCTCCTCGCACCCTCTAACCCCCCCTGCTGGGGATTCCGAGAAAGCCTGTGCGTTCCAGTGAGAGGTGCCAGCCCGGAGTGGTGACATGTGGCAGGCACTTGGGAAAAGAGGCACCCAGGGAAAGGAGCCGGCTCTGCTGAACAGAGGGTAGAGTTCCTTGTTGCTGGAGGGCATGGTCTCCAGCATCTAAGGGGACCCTGGAGTTTATTGGGGCGCTCATGGATGTGGACAAAATTCTCATTGCGCAAGTCCTTCACAAAGCTCAATTCCTCACACTGAAGTCTTCAAGGGGAGCAGGGCGACGTGCCACGCACCTCTATGGCCTTGGCATGAAGAGAAAATTCACCCACTTGCGGGCTTTAATTTGAGAAAGCGCGGTGGGAACCACAGGATGTGCAAGTCCTGGGCGTTACGTTCAGCAACACTGAGGGCAGATGAAATACGGGTCTAAGAAAGAACCTTGTGAATTCTGAGGGTTCCGGGATACGTAACTGGGAGATGGAGGGGTGGCTGCTGGGAATCCTTGGCATATTTCCCGAGTGAATTAATGAATTAAACAAATGTGTAAATGAATAAACAGGAACATTTGCGCCTTGTCCAAAATGCTTCTCAGTTCTCAGCTGTTTTGTGGAAACCGATTGGGGGCGGGGGAGGGAATCAGCGTTCCCAAGAGTACTGCTATGCCTTGGGGTGTTAGTGCCCAGGATTCTTTACCCTTTGTCAAGAATCAGGTCAAAGTGAACCTCCAGAGGAAGACGAACTCACTTAGCGGACAAGGAATAGTTTGAAGGGATGAGAAAAGCAAGTGAGAAGCTAGAAGCACCTTTCAGGTTGATTTGAAGGTGCTCCTGAGCCACCTCTGAACGAATCACAACTTGTAGTTGAAGCCTTCTGAGGCGGGTGGCTTCTTCTCCTTCCATCCAGCCTCCCTCACCTGCCTCTCCTTTCAGCTTCTGCCCTTGCATAGTGTAGCTTTGCTGCCAGGGCACCGCCAGCCACAGGATCACGGATCTGTCCACTCAGGCACTTACTGCCTCTCACGTTGTAAGACTTGTCTCTGGTTCTTCCTGGCCCTCTCTGCAGCCTACAGACCCCCTCCCCCAGCTGGGAGCCACCATGCTCCTCCTCGCCACCACTTCCGTTGGTTCCTAACCTGCCTGTGGCTCTGCTCCGAGTACAGATCCACTGAAGGCAACTGGAGCCCTCTCTGGGCAAGTTTCAACGGGGTGTCTCGGAAACCAAGATCTACTGGGACTGTAGAAATCAGAGGTGGGGATTTCAGTCCAAGCCAGAGGCTTTATAAGGCTGGGGAGGGAAAACTCTCTAGAGCAAAGAGTCTGGAGGCAAATCACATCACCTGAGCTCTCCCTAAGTATGAAGTGACATATTTTCAAGATCATTTCAGGGACAGTGCCTCAGTAAGGAGTCATTATGTCTCTAGTAAGATAGAAAGTCAGATACTTTGAATCTGAAACTTCTGAACTACGGAAATAGGGAACTAGGGCCCCATGCGCACCCTGATTGTGTAACCATCTGAGCTTTTACAAGCAAATCTGTCAGACTGAGAGCAAATTGTTTCCCTTTCCACTTCTACAAGGTGTCTGGAGTTCTTCCATTTTGAATCTGGTGTAGCTTTTCTGGCCCTGATTTATTCTGTAGCCCATCAAAGACGTAATACCTGTGAAAACTCACAGAAAGTATATGGAGTTTCTCGGCCAGGTTGCTTGTGTTTGATTGCTTTCATATTCTTATAAGAGATGGACTTTGGATTGACTCTTTTTCCTGTTAAACTCTTGAAGCTTGTACAGCTGAGATTTTGGAAGTTCACACCACCTCTCTTGAAGAATGAGTATGGTGGCCAGTAAGAATGGCATTGGCCATGTTATTAATTCTGCAGAAAACTAGAAAAGTAGTACGGGATCAGTGTTCAGAAAACCCAGCGAGGGTTGTGAAAAGCCAAAACCGGATCACATCAGGCAAAGAAGTTTTCTCAACTGCCACATTTGGAAATAAGTATTAGGAACCCGGCACCTGGTTCAGGGGATACAATTAAGATCTCAACAGGAGCAGGCTAGAAATTTCTACTAGGACTTAAAACATATAATCAGCTGACATATTTACTCTGCAATAACAAAGGCAACATGCTAAGGAGAACAGACCATTGTTGTCGAGCAGTGTCCTCACGGGTGGTCCTTTTAGCACAGCACCATATGTTGTCATTACTACTTCTCATTTCATAGATTTGGAAGTTTCATGATACATCAAAAATCATCATTAAAACACTGGCTTCTCACTTCACCAGTCAGTCCTGGAAACATGATCCAATCGCAGAGCTTCTCCTTTAGATTGTCACCATAATGTCTTCCCTTCTAGTCCCTCTCATTTGAATTCACCTGCATTCTCTCACTAAATATTGAACTTTTAAGCATACTTTTCTTAGTACCATTTGTATCATATCATTCCTCTACTCAGAACACCAGATCTGTCTTTTCTGAATTAGGAAGTTCTCAGTTGTTTTAGGGGAGTCACATAGTTTGTCTCTATTCTTGTTAGTCCTCCCTCAACCAGTTTCCCAAAACACAGCCAAAGCAGACTGCCTGTCATTACAGAATTTGAGTTATGTTTCCCTTCTTCTTCCCAGATGCTGTTTTTTGTACCTGAAATCCCTCCCTGGATGTGTCTATCTAATTCTGACCATTTTTCATCATTGCACTCACTTTGGGGAAACTTGTCCCTTTGTTGTCAGTGCTGGGACTACTCCCATGACCTTCCTCAGGCTAATCATGAGCTCTCCCACTAAGCTACAAGCCCAGACCCCTGAAACTTTTCCTTGATCCCTGAAGTGGGGTACCTCCTGCCTTCCTTAAAAATCCACAACCCGGGCCGGGGATTTAGCTCAGTGGTTCTGGCACCTGCCTTGCAAACATAAGGGTGAGGGCTTAATCTCCGGAAACCACATACAACACTGTGGTGACTCACGCCTTAATCTCAGCACTCCAGAGGCAGAGACAGGAGGATTGCTGTGAGTTTAAGGCTAGCCTGGGCTACATAGTGAGCTCAGGGCCAGCATGAACTACAGTGAGACCCTGTCTCAAACAAAAAAACAAAAAACCACAACTCTTCATGGCTTTCTTGTGTGTTTATTACACATGCTACACATTATTTTATAATAATTTATGCTACACATTGTTTTATAATAATTTATGGGCTCCTCTTACTTAGATCTTGAACCCTTAAAAGCAGGAGTTGTGCTCTCTTACCCTTATTGACGTTTCTCACTGTCCCAAGCAGCACACTTGGTGTCCAGTAGATATTGGTGCTTAATGAGTTAATGGTTCTGTGCAACTCTGGTCATAAGTCATTGGAATGAAAAAAAAAAAAAACTGAAAGAAACATATGCACAGATAACAGTGCTTTGTGTCATATGAATTTAGCTCTGTAGTATTATGGCTTCTTGGCTGCAGAAGTTCTTTTTATTTACTTATTTTTCTTTATTGAGTTTATTAGTACATTCTAAGAATATATAATGACTACATTCATCATTGAGAACTTGTACCTCTACATGACATATCTGGATTTTTATTTGTTTCCCATTCTCTTTTTTGCTTTCCCCTGCCCACTCCTCCTTAGTTTTCCTTCCTCTTTGAACATTTTCTTTCTGTTTCATAATATCGATCATACATTCTGAACATCATTTACACCTTCAGTTTTTCATGCAGTAATTGTTGATAGAGAAATGATATGGTCTTTGACATATATCCTATTTATTTCACTTATGTGTATGGTCTCAATGGATATATCCAGTTAGCTATATATGTCTCAGATTTATCTTTCTTTATGGTTGTGTAGTACTCAATTTTAATAAAAATATTTTATTCATTCACTGACCAGTTGATGGGCATTTTGGCTCTTTTAAGATTTAGCTATGACAAAGTGAGCTGCTATAAATATGAGTGCACATATATTGCTGTGGTATGATGCTTTTAATTCTTTCATTAATATGCTGAGCATGGATATAGCAGGGTGAAATGGGACCTCTAATCCTAATTTCTTGAGAAATATCCACAGTGGTTACACAAGTCTAAATTCCACCAACAGTGGAGAAGGGTTCCTTTCTCACCACTGTACCACTAGAATTTGTTATTGTTTGATTGCTTGATAGCAGCCACTCTTTCTGGAGTGAGGTGATATTTCAGTGTTATTTTCATCTGCATATCTTGAATGCTGAGTATTTTTTCATATGTTTATTTGCTACTTCCACTTCTTAATCTGAAATATGTCTGTTCATTTCAGATGCCCATTTTTGAATTGAGTCTTTAAATTTGCAAGTCTGCTTTTTAAAAATTCTTCATATATTTTAGATAATAGTCCTTTGTATGAGGAACAGCTGATAAAATTTTTCCCCACATTGTAGTTTGCATTTTTGCTCTGTTGGTGGTTTTGGGGTGTTTCACAATCCTCACTTTAAAACTATACTAAAAGGCCACTGTGATAAAGAACAGCATGGTGGCAAAGAAACAGACCCAAGAACCAATAGAATCAGTTACAAGATGCAGAAATAACTCCAAATACACTAAGTCACCTCATCTTTGACAAAGGAGCCAAACTCCCTCAATAAAGGAAAGATTGCCTCTTTAACAAATGGCGCTGGAAAAACTGACTTTCAACTTGCCAGAGATTAAAGCTAGACTCATATCTCTCACCATGCACTAAACTAACATTGAAATGGATCAAAGTCTAAAAATTACAACAAAAACACTAAGCCTTCTAGAAGGAAGGTTAAATAGAACTCTTGAAGACACTGGTGTAGAAAAAGACTTGCTGAACAAAATCTCAGTAACATGGGAACTAGCACAAAGAATCAACAATTGGGGTCTCATCATATTAAAAAGCTTCTCATCATATTAAAAAGCATAGCAGACGTTCCTTTTAACTCCACGAGCGTTCTCTAAGCAATAACTTTCTCTGTTGGGGGCTGTAAGATGAGAGACTAAGTGTAGCCGCAAGCTGGAGTTTGCGTTTATTATTTTTGTTGGCCACTTTGCGCAAGGCCCTTCCAAAGTAGCTGAATGGTTTCCTTAGTAAATGTAAATATGTGTGCTACATAAATTCCCTTTTCAGCAAATAACAACTAAAATTGGTAATTGAAAGTGAAGGGAGAGTTTAAACAGTGGAAGGTTTACTTCTGGCAACGTATAGCAGAGTAAAAAGTACGTAGCAGCCAAGTTATGATTAATATTCGGGTTAAAAATTCACTTTCAAAATAACAGCATGAATAACCACCTCTCCAGAGTTTCATTTTGTGGGAGATTCAGCCTCTCACTTTTTGCTTGTGTGATTTGTTGATGACCAGCATTTGTGGCACATTTGTCTAGGGAAGGAGGTAGTCTTTTCATCCTGCTCTTATTCTAGGAAATCTGAATTCACTTCTGAAATGGAATCAGCTTCTGCTTTCTCTAAGGAAACCTGGGCTCCACCCAGAGACTTGCTTTTTAAAGTGGACACAAATGATGACATAGTTAATTGTGTACAATATGCGGCTGAGAAGGTGCAGAATTCTTTTTTTAAAAAAATTATCTTTATTGGTACATTATGAATACACATCATAATTGCATTCACCATTAAGAGTTTGTATAGTTTTTATTCTTTTTTTTTTTTTTTTGAGACAGGGTCTCACTTTGTGGTTCAGGCTGGCCCTGTGCTCAGCCTCAAACTCATATCACAGCAATCCTCCTGCCTCTGCCTCCCGAGTGCTGGGGTTACAGGCACAAGCCACCACGCCCGGCACTGGAATGTGGTACTAGTTGCTGCTGGGTGTGAGTCTCCACACCCAGTATTGTATGTGGTTACCGGGGATCGAACCCGGGCCCTTGCGCTTGCAAGATAGGCGCCGGAATCACCGAGCTAAATCCTCGGCCTGTATAGTTTTTATTCTCATGGAGAAATGGAAACAGTTATCTCAGGTAGCAAATGCTATAATACAAATAGGCCCATGAATCCTGGGAATGCTGAGGAACTTCTGAGCTTGGATGGTGAAGGTCTGTGCTGAGTGATGCTAATGTTAATGGTGAGTCTATGGATGGTTAAGTTAGGGCATCTGTGGATGCCTCTAAAAATGTTTTGATCTTGGAAACAAAAATCAAAGTGAGTGACTTTTTTCTGTGGAGAAGGTCCAATCCTAATTCAAAACCAGTAACCCCTGCATCACAAATTCTACGAGAAAAATGTGCACTTAATTGTTGGAAAAATCACCATGCAAAATAACATGCAATGACCAAGGTTAATTACCATAGAATATTTTGATTCGATGAACAGGTGAATAGATGTAGCCAGTGGTTCAGTCTCCTAGCTCTCCTCATTTAAGAAGCAAAGCCAGGCTGAGGATTTAGCTCACTGGGAGAGGTCATGCTTAGCATGTGTGAAACTCTGGGTTCAATTTTTGAACACTCCGCAGGAGTGGAAAATAAATAAAAAGCAACAACAGACAAAACCGACTTCATCAATTGTAATTGCTTTCAGCTCTGTGCTGGGAACTTATTGTACCTTCACTTAGTACAATATCTTGGACCTGGGGGAGGATCTTGAGTGAATATTTGTGGATTACTTGATTGAAATTATGATAGAGAAGCAAATCATCCTATTTTGCAGATTGTTGGAGGATTTAATCAGAATTTCCATGATGATATTTCTCAAAAGAAGAGGAATTTGAGATAACAAAATGTCTGCCAGACTCTCGAGTACCACAAGCAAAAGAGCCAACTGGACAGACAAGATGTCAGGACATAGTTAATTGCTGAGCCTCTTGGATGTTAAATCTCTCTAGGAAACTATTCTAAGGATTTAGACACTCCAGGGACGTTCTAGGGAGCAGGCTTTTCAATGATTTTGGGAAAAGCCTTGTGTAAGATAAAGCCCATTGGTTATATTGCTAAGTTCCTGCTTTCCAGATGATAATTGGTTACACCTGGATCTTAAGGGTGGCTGGCGCATTCTGGCCTGAGAAACCTCTAGAGCACTCATTCCTGAGCAGAGTGATACATTCATCTGTAATCTTCAGCTCACACTGGATGCGTTACTGTGCATCGTGCTCCAGAGAGAAGGTAAAAGGGTTTGCACATAATGATTTGGGTTATTACAGAGATTTGGGCTTGTAAATTGCATATATTGGTTTTAAGGCATGTTTTATGAGTAATAGACAAATCCAAGCATAAAAATTGAGGGCAGACTATCTTCTTTAGCCTTGAAATATCAATGACATAATTTATGTATTCTGCCTTTATAGTGACCTGTAGTGTGATGGGTCACAGGTAGCAGAGACTTGTTTACTCAGCTGTCACAGGCGAATTGCAATGTCCATCTAGTTGTGTTTAATGAACATGTCTTTAATGCCAGTTGTATCCCAAGATCCTCCAATGGCCAGTGCTGGCCTGCAACTGCTGTGTGTGTGGCTGAGCTAAATGACAGTGCCAGTTCTAAGAGTCCAAGGATGTCCACAAATACTAGCTAAATTAGGCCCTCAGGGTGAGAATCAAGCCAAGCTTTTGTGGGTCATTGTGGAGCACTGCAGAAGTGGTGGTGTGGTTACGTGCTCATTTCCTGAAACTGTTCTCAGAGTGGCTCTTCCTGGTCAGAACTCTGACAAACATGTTGCCACTGACTCAGCTTTTGTCAGACCAAGGGTCTGATCCCTTTCTATATCTAATGCTGAAATTCTGGTTCCACTTAGATTTTTAACTCAACTTTTCTCTGGGTAGAGTCACACTGTTTCATGATTAGTTAGCTACTCATAGGTTCCATGCCCCGCCCATATGAGCAGATTGAGGGATGTTGTTCATTTTTGATCCTATTTCACAGGGATCTTGTCCCTATGCCTGGCAGGGAAGCTGACTCTTGGGAGGCTCTAGATAAGGGTCTGCGGTGCCATTAGCTGATGCTGAGCCTCTGGGTGGTTATCTCAGGCTCTGTCTGGATCCCTAGAGAAGTTTCTCTTCTTGATACCCAGGACACCTTGCATGGGTTGCCTAACCAGGGAAATGTGGGACCTTAGACTGAGGATGCCCCCAAAATAACTCTCCCTAAATTTTTGGAAGAAATCTGTGAGGCTCAATGGATTGAAGAAGTGTTTGGAGTTACACAGGAAAGTATGAGAGCTCAGAGGAATAAATTCACTTCCCTACCACAGGCTTGTACTGGAATTCAGTTTTTAAGTAGCCTTACAGGTTAGGCATTCCTCCAGGCCCCAGGCTTAGACAAGCAGAGATCAATTACAATGTAGCCCTCACTGAGCCTTTGTCCAAGGTGTAGCTCAGTGTTGTTATTTATATTTACACTTGGCTACACTCTCTGGGTCATATCTCTAGGCCTGCGTGGGTGTTTCTCAATGGTTCTGGCAAGTTACTGCTCCAAAACCAGTTCTTGCTCCCTTTTGAGGAGGACATCTAGTTTCCAAAAGCAGGTCTCAACACCACTTGCTTGAAGCACCTTACCTGATTTGTGATGACATTTTAACAACTTTGTTGAGATATAATTCACATACTACACAACTCATCCACTTAAACTCTGTAGTTCAGTGGTTTTAGTATATTCCTTGAGTTGTGTATCCATCGCAATTTCGAAAGAAAAGCATTTTTATTATCCTCCAAAGAAATCCTGTGTCCTTTAGTCTTCATTATCCAATCCCTCATGATCCTTGCCTAGTAGAAAACAACTAGTCTATTTTCTGTTTCTATTTAGATTTTCATATCCTTGACATTCCATAGCAGTGAAATCATACAGAACTTGTCCTTTGGTGTCCGGCTTTTTATAATTCACACAGTCTTTGCACCCATGTTTTAACGTCTTAGCACTTGATTCCTTATCATCAAATAATATTCCATTCTACAGACGTACCACACTTTATTTATCCATCCATTAGTTAACAGACATTTGGGTTGTTTCCACTTTAAGTCTTTTAGGAATAATGCTGCCATAAAAATGTGAGTATAATTTTTTACGAGGACATACATTTTTTATTTCTCTTGAATGTATGCCTAGGAATAGAATGAATGCATCATGTAATAACCTTAGGTTGAGCAATTCCAAGAACTACTAAACTATTTTCCACAATGCTTACACCTTCTGACCTTCCTGTGAGCAGTGTATAATGGTTCATATACCTTTACATATTTGCCAACATATATTTTCTGTTTCCTTTATTAAGTGATGTCATTTTACTCCAGCTCATTAATGGCTCCCACTCAAAGGTTGAGTGCCAAAGCAATTTTTTCTGTTGACAGGGACAAGATACTGGCAGGAATCAGCTAGTGGTGTCTCCTCCCTCTTTTTGTTGGTTCCAGGGCCATTGCCAGCTAATAATGTGAAGTTGACTGAATTAGACAAGGATGTCCTATTTGGACACATGTACTTCCATGGGTACAGGGCTTGGTCAGGAGACAGATTTGGGGTTAAGTAGGAAACAAAGAAAAGTATGCCCAGTACTGAAGACACGAGAGGTAGTGGGCAGATTAGACTTGAGACCCCACCCCACTTTCTCTTTCTGTAAGTGTTGTGACCCAGGAAATTCCCAAATGATCATATATGCAGTCATAAATGTCAGTAACAGAGTCATAAATTGGACAGAACTTTGAACGCTGTATTTTTTTTTTATAGCCTGTGACTACTTAATAGGGGAATAAATCAAAGATCTGTGCTTGCATGGCAGAAGGATCCTTGCACCCTTGAGTTACCTGGAACTAAGTCAGAATTGTAGAAGTTCAGGCCTTACCCAAGATCTAGTGAATCAGCATCTACATTTTAACAAGATCCCTCTGGAGATTCTTAGACATAGTGAAATTTGAGAAGTACTGGTCTGATGAACGGGGTCAGCCCTTTTCCAGGACAGAGTGGCTTGCCTGTTTTTAAGAGCCACACAATGGCTCCCTTTCCACCTTCTCTCTCCCTTTTCCTTTTGGCTCTGCTTCCCACATTGAATTTTCTAGACTTCCTTTTCTAAGTGTCCAACATTCCTGAGATAGGCATGTATAGCCTTTAGTTTTCTACTCCCTTCCCTAATTCAAAAACAAGCCTAAGCTTTCTGGGGCCTTGACTTTATCCCCTTTAAGTCTCCTTGGCAAGAAGTGCAGACTCTGCCTGACCTAAACCAGAGCAACACTGAAGCACATCTTGAGATTACTGGGTAAGAGGGCACACATAACTTTCTCCCACAACTCAGATGGTCACTATGAGAACTTTGGATCATTAAGAAAACTATGCTAGTGTGATCGTGGTTGCTGTGCCTCTGTAGATCTGGGAGTCACTGGCCAAACTTTACAGACACAGAAACTATGCATATTCTTAGCAGAAATCAATGCCACTGGGATTAGAGTGGAGGAGGCAAGAGCTTAGAAGATGAGAGTGCCCAATGGGCTATGGGGAGAGCACACCCAGTCCCTTACTCCAAGCTCCACAAATTAACTTACATCAAGAAGACTGAACTGTCAACAGCACTAAAAGGGAGGCCCTTGCCTTTTCAGGGATTTGAATAGGTACATGATCCCTCACTCAGCAGTGGCATTTGACAGGGTGAATTAGCATCACCTCAAGAGTCAGACCAAATGAGGTTTCCTGAGCCTCCCTTTGAGGGCTGATTTGGTAGGTCAGGTGTATAGAATTTTAATCTGGGTTAAGTACCAGTGAACTAGCCCACCTAGGCCAAATTTGGCCCACTACTGGTTTTTACATGGTCAGTTGAGGTAGGAATGGTTTTTATATTTTTAAGTGGTTGGAGATGACTTTAAAAAGATACTATTTTGTGACATGAAAATTATATAAAATTTAAATTTTTTTGGTCTTTGGCACACAACTATGTGCATTCATTTTTGCATCTTCTTTGGATGTTTGGTAATTTAATAATGGAATTGAGTAGTTGTGAGGAGATCTTCATACTAAAGGTGTAATTTGAGGTTTCGCCTCACCTGACAGCCTTATAGAAAAGTAGAGTTTTGCACAGTGCCTCATGCCTATGAAATCACAGTTTATAAGCTTGGTCTTGGGATTGCTTCTTCTCTACTATGAGGCTCAGCTCAGGGCTCATCTTGCCAGTCTACTCCATAATGTTAGTCTCTAACTTTGTATACTGTATTATTAATTTCTCTGACACTTGCCAGGGTGTCTTGTTCTCTAGGTTTCAGGCTTTTAGCCTCCGGGGATCTTAAACATTCTGGAAATTAGATCCCTGCTTGTTTTTGGCAGTCTGTGATTAAGACCTAGTGTCATAATCCAACCTGGAAGTAGACTGGTCTTTGTTACCTGCTGACACATTTCCTTGGTGCTGCCTGGATTTCTCGAAAGCAGGCTCTGTTCTCTCCAGGTCTTTTGCCCTGCCAGGATCCTGCTACATGGTATAACCTACTTCCCACCACTTCTTCCTATCCTTTTTCTTGGAATACTGTGTCCCAGAGAGGTTTGTATCTATTCTATGGGCGACATGATGCATTGTCATGAACTTGGGCAAGGTTGAGTCCTATGGTTTCAATTTGAAACCAAATCTCCCACTAAAATTTGATTGCCATTTTGGCTGTGTTGAGAAGTGGGGTTTTAAAGATCATTAGCCTTTTTCATGAGAGTTCTTGCTCTTGCAGGACTGGACTAGTTACAGTGAGTGGGTATCATTATAAAGTGAGGCCACATTTGTTTTTTGTCTCTTTGCACATACATGTGTGCCTGCCCTTCCTTTCCCCACTGTGAGTTGCAACCGCATGAGATCCATAACAGATCCAGCTGTCCAATCTTGGACTTTCTAGACTCTAGAACCATGAGCCAAAATAAGCCTCTTTTCTTTATAAAATACCCAATCTCAGGTGTTCAGTTACAGCAACAGAAAACAGCTAAAGACACTAGGTTAATTAAGTTTCTTTATTGCAAGACTGTTCAAGGTCATTGATAATGTACCTTATTTCTTATTACTAAAAGGACAAGGAGGAATAATGAGGACCATAAAATCTCGAAGTGTGGTTTCCACCCTACCATTACCAAATCAGAAGTGTGCATGGGCAAAGTTGGGCCCAGCAATCTATGTCTTAACAGATCTTTCAGATAATTCTGATACACAATCAAGTATGAGAACTAATACTGTGGACATTTCTAAGTTGCTTTTTATAGTGTCTCTCATTAGCCTAGTGTTTCACATTTTTTGTTTTAATGAAAACTTTTTTAAAAAACATTCAGAGCAAGGCATTTGGGAACATGACATTGAATTATTAAATTATTTACTGGAGGCATTAACTGATCACTGCAGGCACTGCAAAGTGTGGAGAGCAAGTGTTGGATAGAATCATCTGTCCTACATCTGTCCCCTTAAGCAGTTTGTGTGCATACTTGGTTAGAGGAAGTTTCCTCAAGTTGAAAGCTACTGACTTTCAGTTGTTGCAACCATATGTTCTTTAAAATGTATTTTTATATATTACAATGTGAAAAAGTGGGGAACTGCCTTTGGGATGTTTTCCTCTCTTCCTGTGCACATTTCTTCCTTTGAGAACACTCTCTTCTCATTTCTTCATTCAAATTTCAGAGCCATCTTTCCAGGACAGCCAAATCCAAGTGTCATAAAGAGTAGCCTGTCTCTGTGTGGAGAAGTCTCTAGAAGCTTTGAGATGGGAAGTTGTGCTGGGCCCCTGGCAGTGGCTCTCAGCACAGGGCAGTTGCTCTTTGCTTCTGAGAACTCAGCTCACTCCCTCTCATTCCAGAACTTTCTTTCTCTGAGGGCCAGAGATGTCACAGCTTTGGGCCTGCATGTGAGTACTTTTCCTCATTGGCTCCCCAGCTTTTAAATTGCCAGGTTGTCACTTACTTTGAAAGTCCCAGTGTCACTAAATGTTGTGGGTGAGGTGGGAAGAAACACTAAGATATTGTATTTCCTTTATCATTTCGCTGCTGAGAAAAACAGAGGGGAGCAAGGAATAAAGAAACCACCAGACCTTGATTTCATTGAAAATAGATGAGACAACTGACAAGCTTCCACGTTTATATTTCTTTTGGGGAAGAAAATAGAACTCTTAAATTATAGTTTACTTTTCTTGGCCATATGTTCTGAATAATGATGCTTATTTTTCAAATGGCCCATCTGGTGTTGCAGGTATGCTGAAGTTGTCCTCTGGTAAATACACTTTAGCAATGCCTTTGAACACTTATCAAAGTCAAACATTGTGAAAATGTTCAAACAGAGCCATAACATTTGAAAGCATGTCCATCCTTCATTTTTCTCCTGACTTCATTCTCTTTTTGTTTTTATGAAATTGTCAGTTTTAATAGTTTGATGTAAATTTGTAGACATTTCACTATGTGTGTATTTTTAAGGAAATTAAAAGAAATAGAAAAGAATTCATAGTCATATACAATGAACACATAATGTGGAGGGAAAGAAGCCAGGCTCAATGTGCATGAGACACTTCCATTAGTATAACATTCAACAGTGATGTGTAAAACTAGCCCATTGTGTTAGGAAATCAGAATAGCAGTTGTCATGGGGTGGGCAGCAAATGCGAGGGGCCCTAGAGCCTTCCAAGGTGCCGAAAGTGCTCTGCTTTTTGATCTGGGCTGGATTTGCATCGCACTGAGCTTTATACATTTAAGATCCATGTGCATAATTCTACATATTTACCTCAACTATCAAGAAAAACTGCTCACAAAGGTGTGTGTTGATGGAGCATAAACAAGTTTAAGGAAATTCTGCAATTTACCTCTTTTTTTTTCCACTGAAAAAATTCTTGCATAAACCTTCATACTTTTACCAGTCTTTCTGGGACATTTGGAATGGAAATATGTACTAGTAATTTTGGTTGTTGAAATGATGATGAAGGGGCTTTACTGGCATTCAGTGGGCATAGTCTATGAGTGTTAGACATTTTGTAATGTGTGGGATAGACCTGCCTAATAAGGAATTGCTCCCTCAAAATGCCATTAGTGTCTGCATTATGAAGCCTTATTTTAAGTGTTTGCAGAGTGTTCAGTTGTGCAGCTGTTCATAATAGCTGGACCTTTGAAGTAGTTTTGCATAGATCTTTGTTGTGTCATTTTTTAAAAGGAAATAAAACCTCAAGAGCTGATGTGAATGGATAGATTCTTGATTTGATTTTGCCTTCTGGACAGAAATGTACATGAGTGGGATTAGCTAACTGTCCAGGAAACAGAGGTGATCTGATGGCCCCCAAATGTGATTGTGATACAAGAGAGTTCTTTGGCTCAGCATCTCCCTCTGTGATTCTTGGATAACCCACGGACTCAGCTGGAGCCTTGATCTAAGGTCTTGCCAAAGGCCTGCCTTCAGCCTCCTTTTCTTTCTTGAACTTTTACTATGTCACAGGTAACCTCTGTGGGTACATGTATGCCTTTGGTTGACCATATGCACATCACAAATTGTTTTTCTTCTGCTGGCTGGTTTTAAAGACTAACCCTCTTTCTGTCTGTCTGTCTGAATAGGAACAGTCAGGACTGCACAGCTTTGGAAATGCCCTTAGTGAAAACGAGCTGACATTCATTAGGGAGCCCTGCTTTGAGCTGACCTCCTCAGGTTCAGAGGCCTTTTTCCTGGTTCTCCTCTCTCCAAGCTCTAGGCAATGAGCAGGGATATACTTTGGGCCTTTATAATACTCAACAATAGTAGAAGACTAAATTGGAAAAATATTCTTTTTCCTCTGGAACAGGATAATGACTTCATTTATAAAGCTATCCTTTTAATTTTCTTTTTTTGTTAGCTCCATAAAATATGGATCAAATTAAAATTTCACAGGCCGCACACTGTGCTCATTGTCTTTGCTAATCAAAGGCTGAATGCCTGGGGACTGTGACGTCATCCACTCAGCCTACAGTATGGTATTTATTCCTTGTGGGTTCTCAGGAAGAAGAGTTGGAATAGAGAACACGACATCGTCCTAGGAGTAGTTGGAGAAACCAGGCCTCCTGTCTTGTTAGTCTCTCACCAGCCACCCTCACTATTGCCATCTTTTTCAGGATGAAACTATGACAATTAAGAGTAGCCTTAATGGAAAAAGAAGTTACATAAGGGTGGGAATCACATGAAAGAGGAGGGAGTGTCCCCAGTAAAATGGAAATCCAGACACCCACTGCAGTGACACACAGCAGTGACCCAGTAAACTTACTGCTTTTTCTTCTCTCTTGTCCAACCTCTCAGTGAGCTTCCTGGGTTTACTTTTCAAGTGAACTTCTTGTACCTTTTTTAGGGCTTGCTTTTGGGTGGAGGGCTCACAAGACAGTGGCAAAGCTGAAATTGAACCAAGGATTTTTGCTTCCTATCTGAAATTCTTCATATTGTTGAATGGGCTCTTGTTGAATAGAGCCATCTAGGTCAGTGAGTGAATATAAGGGGGTGCTGATGACACAAGCTTACGAATTGCTGTACTTCTTTATTGTGGTTGCCCCCCCCCCCGAAACTTGGTGATTGAAGTCAGCACGAGTTATTTTTTCATGACTATGTTGTTCAGACAAGGCTCAGTAAGTGTCTCATTTCTGATCCGTGTGGTGGTAGCTGTTGTGGCTCATCTGGGGCTGCAGGATCTGTGAGGCCTCCACTCCTGTGTCTAGCACTTCATCTGTAATAACTGGATAGCTTAGGAGACCATACTTCTCTCTCATTTTCAGTCTCCCATCATCTAGGTGTTCTCTGTCTCTCCATTTTGCCTTTCTGGTGCACCCTCCGATATCTCAGCTGGTAAAGCGGAGGACTATAGACCCATTTTGCCTTTCTGCCTAGCCCTTTCCATGTGGCTAGCTTCCCAGTGGGTGAAAGCCAAAGCTGCCAGGATGCTTAAGGTATAGGCCCCAAATGATTACAGTATCACTTCTGTCATGTTAGTTGAGGCAAATTAGATGGCAGGCCAGTGCTCAAACTGGTGACAGTAATGGGTTCATTCTACCTATTAATGGGAAGAGTGGTGTGTATGTGCAGGGTGGAAGAACTGATGATGGTCAACTCTGCAGGAAACTCTTCATAGGACAAGCATATTCAAGATGTGAGCTTAATTTCCCAGGATCTTTTCTGAGTGGATTTTGATTAAATGTTGGACTCCATGTAAGCTATCCAAGTTTACTGGGTTAATTAGCATGTGACATGCTTACATTTGTTGAAAGTACATAGAACGGTATCAATTTGTTGCACAGGAAATACATAAGGATTATTTCCCAGTGCTTTCTAATACTAACATCACCTCCCTCCCTCAATCTCCCAGACTTCTCTCTCTTCTTTTTATCAAAAGCAAAGATTTTATTACTGAAAAATTAACTCAAAAAACCACATACACAAATATAAAATATATAAGTATAAAACTTCTTGATAAAACATGGGAAAAACCTTTGAGAATTTGAGTTAAGCAAAAATTTTCTTGTATATGACACTTATATGGTCTAATGAAAGTATAATTGATATGCTGTACTTCATCCAAAATAAAAACTGCTTTTCAAAATACACTGTTAAGAAAATTGGAAGACAAACAACAGACTGGAGAAAATATTTGTAAATGACATATCTGATAAAAGACTTACTCAGAATATATAAAGAACTCTCTAGCTGGGTGTGGTGGTACATGCCTGTAATCTCAGCACTTGAAAGGCAGAGTGAGACACAAGGATTGCCAGGAGCTTCAGTCCAGCCTGGATTACATAATGAGTTCAAGGCCGGGCTGAGCTATATAGCCAAACCCTATCTCAAAAAACATCATCATCTTCAACAACAACAATAGCAGCAACAACAAAAACAGCTCTCTAAATTCCATTAGAAGAAAACAAACAAACCAATTTATAAAAAAGCACAATGTTTGAACAGACACTTAAATCAATGAAGATATATGAAAAGATACTCGATGTCATTATCCACCTGTGGGATGGATGAACTTACTCCATTTTGCTTCTGGTTTTCATGTGTCAAATGTGAACAACAACATCTGCTCGCCTATGGAAGTGATCTGCAATGTACAGCCCAAGTATAAGGTACTGTTATTATTCCTAAAAACAACTTGCACACATTTCTGATCTTTGTAGAGAGCTGAGTAGCCTTTTTGCTGTGTTTATTTTACTGGACTTTAGGGGACACACATCCACAAATTGCTAGCCATGACGATTAGAAAACCACTGGCCACTAGCAATTTGAAGCAGACCGTTTACTGTAAGCTCCAGTGTACGTGGGTGTCTTCCACTGTGTCTTACCAAAGAGACTGTTGTTAGGGCTCCTTAACCAATCTTCACTGTCTTTTTGTTCTGCCCTCCAATATTTCACTATACTTTCATTTCATGGAATTTCCATTATTTGCATCCCATAACAAAGGGCTTTCGTGGTGCTTGATACTATTGACATAAAGAGATTAATCTTGATCTTATGTTTCTTCGTTTGAATTCATTTGGAATCAATGGTAAGTTATACAATGTATTATTTTATATTATCAATTATTATTATTTTCTTTGGAACCTAATGTTAAAGACAATACTAAGAGCTTAAAATGGCAGTGGTTATGTGAAGAGTAAGTAAAAGAAAATTCTTCATCTAGCTTCTAGATTTGAGAAAAGAAGGTTGGGTGGGCAGCTGTAGTATTCCAAATCATTTTCCACCTCTGTGAATCCAAAAGGTCCTCTTTATGCAGTTAGCATTTCTGAAATTTCTGGAATGAAAAAGCTGTGAGGAAAAATACACAGACACACAGTAGTTTTTAAAAACAGCTCTATACTTGCGTTATACTTAACACATAGTAAATACCACTGAGTTACCTTTATGACTTTTTCAAAAATTAATTGGCAGTTTTTGTACAGATCTATTTCTGGGTTCCTGATTTTGATCTATTAGTCTATGTACCTATCCCCTCAGCAATATCAATAATGTCTTCACTATTTCCCCTTTGTAATAAGTCTTAAAATTACATTAAATGGTTCATCCAGTTTTGTTCTTTACCAAAATAAATTTGGTTATGAATTCCATAAACATTTTAGAGTCAGATTGTCCATATAGCTGTAAAAAAAAATCTGCTCAGATTCTGATTAGAGGATTTGAAAACTGTTGATCAATTTTGGAAAAAATGATCTTTGCCATTCAGTTTTCTAGTGCATGAACACAGTATAAATCCATTTATTTGGGTCTTATTTGATTTCTTTATTAGTATTTTTTAGTTTTCATTATTTAGATCCAGTATACAGTTTGTTAGATTTATAACTATGTCATTTTTTGGCACTATTAGAAATGTGTGTGTGTTTTAAAATTTCTCTCTCTAGGGGCTGAAAATTTAGCTCAGTGGTTCTGGCACCTGCCTTGCAAGCGCAAGGGCCCAGGTTTGATCCCTGGTAACCACATACAATAATGTTGGGTGTGGAGAATCACACCCACCAGCAATCAGTACCACATAGCACAGTGCCAGGCATGGTGGCTCATGCCTGTAGTCCTCGCACTCAGGAGGCAGAGGCAGGAGGATTGCTGGGTTCAAGGCTGAGTTCAGGACCAGCCTGAAATAAAAAGGAAGACTCTGTCTCAAAAAACTAAAATAAAAATAGAAATAAAAATTATCTTTCTAATGGTTCATTGCTAGCATGTAGAAATCAGTTGACTTTCGTGTTTTAACTTTGTAATCCTGTTATATTTTAATATCGGTTATTACTTTGTACATTCTTCAAGACTTTATACATACATCATGTCATCTGTAAATAGGGGCAGATTTATTTCTTCTTTTCTAAAGTTCATATCTTTTATTCATTTTTATTTCTTGCTTTATCACACTGGCCTGGAGTACTAGTATAATGCTGAATAGAAGTAGTGAGAGTGGACTTCATTGTATCCTTCTCATTCTTAGGGGAAAAACATCTCAGTCTTTCACCACTGTACCCTTCTATGAGTTTACTATTTTTTTCATGAACTTTGTTAAGTGCCTTTTTGTATTCATTGGTATGATTATATGAATTTTCTTCATTAGTCTGTCATAAGCTAGATTATATTGCTTGGTTGAGTTCTTAACATTAAATAAAGCTTACATTATTAAGGAGAATCATGGAATTGGGAAAATATTTCATGCAGATGAGGCTTCTGTGAATTTTTTGGTAATAGCTTTTATTTTGGTCCTTGTATTGGTATCTTCACATATCGAACAGTTTCAATATATAAGGGAAATGATACCCACGCACTGTTAAAGGCTGCACTGTGAGGAACCATATGGCTTTCTATGTGGCTTCTTTCTTAGTGAGGTCAGGTGACTACTTTCTATGTATGATAAGTGGCCCTAACTCAGGCATTTGCCTCAGCTTCCTATTTCATCCAAGCTACGTCTAATCACAGATAAATCAGCCACACATTCTTCTTTTGAGCAGATGTTTGGAATTGCCTTCAGCTCAATTCCAATAACAGCTGAATTTTGGAGAGCAACATTTGTGTTAACATCCAAGTTCTACTCAAAACATCAATAAATGTCAAATCTCCCAAATTAACAATTTCTTTTGAATTCTTCTCTTTTGACCCAACAGCTTTGGCATGCAATTGTTATTAACTCATAAAAACACTTCGGGAACATAAATCAGCACTGAAGTTTAAAATGGAGTCAAGTAGAGCTTCAAGAAGAGCATCTAACCTTGATGTCTAAGACCTTCTGTTCTTTTCTTTAGGGACTCTGTCATTTCATTGATTTTCATCTCCATCCTCATCTATATCCAGTTTATACTCTTGATAGCAAGTTTTCTCTCTGATAAAATGCCTATGTCATACATCTAAAGATATTCTATAGAATACACCAATTTTATGTATAAATAGGCAGAAACCAAATCTCCTGAAAGATGGTAGAGTTGACCAAGTCACATACCAACTAGTAGATCAGGTCACTAAGAATGCCAAGCATTCTAGTGTATTGTTTTATACCTAATCTAGAAAGACTCTGTTGTTCATGATGTCACAGCAGAAGGTAACTCGCTGAGTTTTTAATCCAAGAAGCGTATTAAAGAAACTCAGTTTGTGATGTTAACAATCCAGATGGTGGCAGGATTCTGGTTATTTCTGATTTTTAAAATATGGGTGCTGTTCACTTTGTAGCAATTCGCTGAAATGTGTGTTTTAAAAAATAAAATGTACAGAGTATGAAAAGAGGAATAACTTCAATGGTGGACAGGATAGGAAGAGTTGAGAAGAGAGAAAACAAGAGGTTTATGGTGTATTCCTTGATATTTGAGTCCCACAGCTTAATATTCTATGAACACACTTTACTAAATTTGTCACCTTTCTCCTTATTTTTTTCTTAAAGCACTTTTGTTCTACTCTCCAGGGCACTTTTGTTTGTTGGCACCTGCATAATGTTTGTACATCGGTGCTGCAGAATCCTGCTCAGAAGGAGACACTTGCTGCAGCCCAGAGTCACAGAAACAAGCATGCAGAAACCTGGGTCCCGACCCCTGGATACCTGCTCATGTTATGTTCCCTGAGAGCGCTACTAACAAGCCATGCACATCTCTATCTACAGTTCCCAGCCTCCAACAAGTGTGATTAAGAGCCTGCAACTAATTTTCTAAATGACAGCACTGAAACCTCTTGCTGTTTTTCTCTTTTTACATTGAGCTCAAGACATATGCGATCAATATTCTCTGAGGCTTCTCTCCCCCTCTTCTCTTTTTCTTTTATAGTGTGAGAAGGAGCGAGAGCCCAAGATTGTAACCAACAAAGAATGGAAAGTCATATAGTTTTCCCTCCTCCCCAGGGCTAAGGAAATAATCTTCTGTAGGAATCCATTACCCTGCCTTTTTATTATTTTTCTCTCATACTTTTAGAACTTTGCAGCATGACTCCTTCCACTTTTCTGCCTATACTGTGTCCCTGAGGTTCCTTTGCCCTTACATTCAGGTTGATTTGGGGTTCGTGTGGGAGATATAGTTTAGTATTTTGACTCCATATGCAGCACAATCTTAACTTTGGGAAAGTCCTTAGAGTTCCAGCTTGTCAACATTGTAGTTACCCCTCTCACTTCTCTTGCCAACATCTGCCCAACTGGAGGAAATACTTCCAGATTCAGCAAGCTTGGATGGTTTCAAGATGGTTGCAGAGCCTTAGAAGATCCTGTATCACATTGGGCTGCAAACAGCTTGGCACAAGTTCTAACCATTGTCTTTGTTTCTCACTGTTTATACTGCACAGTCTCACTTGTTCTAGTTTTTTGCATGCAATGGCTGTGAAGTAGTTAGAACACAGAAATGCTGTTTCTCCTAAGTCCGATTTTCTTCAAGCTACAAATCTAAAGTTTCTTCATCATTTATTAATCCTTATTTTTTATTTGAGACAGGGTCTTGCTTTGTAGTTTAGGCTGGCCTTGAACTCACTATGTATCCCAGGCAAGTCTGGAACTCACAGCAATCCTCCTGCCTCTACCTGTCAAGTGCTGGGATTACAGGCGTGAGCCACCACGCCTGGCGCTGTGGTTTGTGTTTCTGCCTGCTGGTAGGAGTGAGTCTCTACACCCAGCATTGCTGTATGTGGATACCTGGGACTGAAACTGAGCCCTTGCACTTGCAAGATAGGCGTTGGAACCTCTGAGCTAAATCCCCGGCCCTAAATTTTTTTATTTCTTTGTATACTTGTTTATTTGTTATGAAAGCTGTTCCCTATTGATCACTTGATGGTTTGTTGTTCTTTTTTTTTCTTTTTCACCATAGGATCTTGTCATGTTGCCTAGGCTGGCCATAAACTCCAGGGCTCAAGTGGTCCTCTCAGCTCAGCATCCCAAGAGACTATGACCATGGGCATGTGCCATCATATCCTATACTTTTTCTCTGGTATCTTCCAGTGTATTCTGTGTTCCTCTTCAGATATAACCCCAGAATAGTAAAAAAATGGCCTGATGATGCAAGGTGTGGCAGCTCATGCCTGAAATCCCAACACTTGGTAGGGAGAGGCAGGAGGATTGCTGTGAATTTGAGGATTGCCTGGGCTACATAGTGAGTTCAGGACAAACCTGAACTACAAAGTGAGACCCTGTCTTTTAAAAAAATGACCTGGTACTTCAAAGTGGTTGGTTCAGTCCAGGACAAGCCAGACTTCTGTGATTTAAGCTCTGTCTTCTTGTAGACTCTTAATGCTTTTTCTTTTTTGTAAACTGCTTCATCCACTGGCTCATAATATGGGCAACTATCTGAGTCTCCTCCATGCTGAATGTACAACTTAATGTAGGAGGTGAAATACAGGCCTTCGTGTTATAATCTCTTAAATCTCTTCCTCATGTAGGTTTCACACTAACTTCCACCTACAAAGATTTCTTCATGTATTTCTTGACCATCTATAGCGAACCCTTGGTGCTTCCTACAACCTGGCTCTGTTTGGCTACAGCTGAGGTGGACACTTCCCAAACATGTTGATAGCACATTTGAAGTGAGAACCACAGATATCCTCATGTCCAACATCATGTGAGCTTGCTCAGCAGGACTTCCTAGAAGAGTAAGCAGTTTATCCCCCTTGAAGCTAGCCCTTAGCCTAAAAGGGGAAGAAGTCCAGGGATATAAACCTTGGTTTCCACATTCCTGGGTTGTTTCCCCAGAATTTCCCGTGAGCCCAGTAACTTAGTTGGAGGCACAGTTTTATTGGGTTTTTTTGTTTGTTTGGTTTTGGGTTTTTTTTTTTTTTTTTTTTTTTTTTTTTTTTTTTTTTTTTTTTTTTTTTTTTTTTTTTTTTTTTTTTGCCTTTCTCAAGTCCCATACTTTCTTACTGTGCTTCTTAGGGTGGCCTCCCAAATAAACTTCTCACACTCAAGTTCTTGCCTTAAGTAGTGTCTGCTTTGGGAGACACAAAGCAAGATTCTATCCTCTTCAGTTTTCTCTTCTGCAGATCTAGCCCTCTTACCTTTTCACTCACAGAACTACATGGAGCTACAGCATACGTCCTGTGAGGATGAAACCTATTTGTGGGTTGTGAAATTCACTAATAGGTCATGAGCAGCTAGCTCTCTCTCGCGCGCGCTTTCTCTCTCTCTCTTTCTTTCTTTCTTTCCTTTTCTTTCTTGAGACAAGGTCTCGCTTGTAGTGCAGGCTGACCTCGAATTCACTATGCAGCCCAGGACAGCCTCAAACTCACAGCAATTCTCGTTCCTCTGCCTCCTGAGTGCTGGGATTACAGGTATAAGCCACAGTGCCTGGTGAGCAGCACTTTCTAAAAATTAAAATGGAATAGAATAAAAAGTATTAAAGGCATCATGCCTAAAGTGTTCTTCTGTGAAAGTTATTTCAGCCATAAAGATATGTGTACTGAGTCATAAGATAAAACATTTGTTTTGTGGCTCATGACCACCATGCTGAAACACTGTTGCTCCCTACTGAGACAGTTAATCAGTTCATTTAAATAAGCGTGCCTTTGTGCACAGCACAGTGCTATATTAGACAAAGGATTCTTCTGAGTAAACCAAGGAAATGAGATTGCTTTGTCCTGGTTTACTCTTTTGAACTAATGATGACTTCAAATTGTCACTATTTTAAAAATTTATTTTGATTTTCTTTGTTAGTAATATGTTCTGAAACTAAAGCTGAAGGTAGAGGTAAACATTTTTCTGTCTATGAACTTTTTGATATCTGGAACTAATCTCGGGACCTTGCACTTGTGAGGCAGACACCTGAACCACTAAGCTAAATCCCTGGCTGTTTATAGTGGAGCTTTTACACTCAGGTTTTGACAGGTTTGAAATTTGCCAATCTAAAGTCTTTGACATTCTCTTGATTTCCCTTAAATCTTCAGTGGTTATAAAGACTGATGATTAAGATGTCTACCCTCTATATTCTTTCAGGTCACGAGGAATAATTTCCCTAGATCTGGAAAGCCAAACTCAGGCAAAGCAGTCTGCTAAGATCTCATTGCTTTGGAGTTTCTAGCTTCTCTTTCTACTTGATGGCTTTTTCTAGCTAACATATTAAAGGAAGAAAGATTTTAGGTGGACTTTTAAAAAATGGTATCAGAGAGTAAATCTAGTGAGCTCTGAGTTACGTCACCAGCCCTTTTCATTTTTAGATAGATTTTTACTAAGTCACCTAGACAGGCTTCAAACATTCATTCTCCTGTCTCAGCCTTCTGAGTACCTGGGAATACAGGCGTGTTTCATCATGGCCTGTTACATGAACTGTAAGAAACGAATTTTGACTTTCCTAAGAGCAAAATGTTGAAAACAACTTCAGTGTGGGCTGAGATGAGCATGCTTTCAAACTCTGAGTTTTCAGTGGAACACTCTCAGTCCTGATCCCTGCATCAGATGATCTTCCAAGAGCATTTCCAGAACTGAGACTAATTTTGTTGGCAAAGCCAGCCATTTAGTTGGAGTTCCAAGTGCGTATTCTTAATAACTTCTAGGAAAAACAAGTTCAGATAATTGCAAACAAATGAGGGACAAACCTAACAAACTCTTTACATCAAAGACATTCTAACTGCTCTAGTTTAAATTTTGTAAATTAAACATTGACAGGAACAGAAGAATATTTTCATAATATAGATGATTAAAAAAACAATGAACACTTTGTACTTACCTGCTACTTCAATAAGAATGTTGCCAAAAAGGAACATAAATATAATCTGTGGTTTTTGACATCCCCCTGTTCAACTCTATTTTTTCCTCATCTACTTAGAAGTAACCAAGACACTGAATTCTGTGTTACCCATTTCTTTCATATTATTTTTGAGTCCAAGGATGCTGTACCACTGAGCTACGTCCCCAGTCCTTTTGCAATTTTTATTTTGGAACACTATCTCACTAAGGTTTTCAGGATGGACTTGTGTTCTTTCTACCACAAAGTACCTGGGATTAGAGATATTTGATACCATACCAGCCCTCTGATTCTTTTTATATTATTACTGCATGTGTTTATATTTCTAACAATGCATTATTTACTTATTATTATTATTTTGAATGGTTTTGACTTTTTTTTTTTGACAGGGTCTCACTTTGTAGTTCAGGTTAACCCTGAGCTCAGTCTCAAACTCACAGCAATTCTCCTGCCTCTGCCCTCCCAAGTGCTGAGATTACAGGTGTGAGCCACCATGTCTGGCACTGTGGTATGTGGTACTGATTGCTGGTGGGTGTGAGTCACTAGGCCCAGCATTGTTGTCTGTGGTTACCAGGGATCTAACCCTGGCCCTTGCACTTGTAAAACAGGCACCAGAACCACTGAGCTAAATCCCTGGCCCTGCTTTTGACTTCTTTATAGGAGGATTCAGACTGAATGTAGCCTCCTACAACTTGCTTTTAGTTATTCAACATTCAGTTTTTGAGATTTGTTCATATTGTTGGATGTGGTTATGGCTTAAACAATGTTCACATAATTATATAAGATTTAACTATGTAAATATGTAATAGTTTTTCCACGCTACTCATCATGTGCATATGGGTCGCTGCTGGTTTTATGGTAAGATTCTTGTCCATTTCCTTGGAAGAATATTCAGCAGTTTCTCTAGAATAAATACCTAGCAGCAAATTTGCTGGATCATAGTGCAAACACATTTTTTTGGTACTCTCTATCTAACATTTTCCCTATATTGAGTTTGCTGGTATATTTTAGATGCACATTATGATCATGTTCATCATTGAGAATTTGTATCTACACATGATGTATACTAATTCTTATCTTTTCCCATTCCCCTGCCCTCCCTACAGCAGCCACCTTCTATATACATAAGATTTGTTTCCATGTTTTTGCTTTTACCATCAAAATTTTCTTTCCCTTCTTTGCTTTCTCCCCTTCCCATTTTCCTTTTATCTTTGAACATTTTCTTCCTATTTCACAAATCCTATCATACATTCTGGACCTCATTTACACCTTCAGTTTCTCATATATGAGAAATAATAGTTTTGACGTATCTGTGTCCTATTTATTTCACATGTGAGTATGGCCTTAAGGTGCATCCATTTAGCTATAAATGTCTCTATCATTCTTTATGGCTGAGTAATACTCCATTTTATTAAAAAAATCATATCTTCTCTATCTATTCTCTAGTTGATAGGCATTTGGGCTGTTTCCAAAATTTAACTAGTACAAAAATACGTTGTTATGAACATGGGTGCATATATGTTTCTGTGGTGTGATGCTTTAATTTTTCATGTATATACCTAGCACACACACTTTTGAGTTTGATTAGTCTCCCATCCAGGCCTTACCTAACTTCTCAGGTCAGAGGAAATTGGGTATCTTCAGGGTGGTATGGCTGCAAATTTGAGTTTGATTAGTAATGTAAAATTATTTACTAAAAAGTTTATATCAGTTTTAACTCAACATTTCAAAATAGATTTCCATTGTTTAACATCCTTGCCAACACTCCATTTTAATAGATTTTAAGATTTTCCCCCAAATTGATGGGTGTGAAATGTTGCCATTATGATCTTAATTATTAATGAGATTGTACTACTAGCATAATAGCAATAATAATTCCCAGGGAGAGGTTTTTATAAGCATAAAAGATGAGCATTTTTCTTTTCTCCCACCTAAGGGATGGATTGATTTCCACTTCCCTCTACACCAAAAGCATAGGGTATCAATGTGTAGACTTAGGGGAGGGGAGGGGAGGTCTTCCGTAAAACACTGACTGTAAGTGGTCCCTGGATATTATCTTCCCTAATCATATCTCACCAGTCCATGGACATCAAAACTCAGTTTTGGCAGTTGTCAGAATGAGAGACAAGACTTACCTGGCCAGTATCCTCTTATTTATAGAGATTTGGGCCTTTAGATTTTTCTTGGTTTCTTGCAAAGTCAAAGTAAATTTTGACATGTTCAAAAATATTTCATGCAGAAATTTTAATTACTTGTCATCTGAGCACAGTGAGGCCAAATGGCTCATGTACTGCCTGAAACAGAAGCCTAATTGCTTGGTTTTGAAATTGATTTTTCTTTTAAGCTATAATTACTCTTCAGTACCTTTCATGGAAATGAGCCACAGATATCTCGCAATAGGATGAGTTGAAGGACTCATGCGCCTCTTCAAACTGTCTTCCTCAGATTCACAAAGTCAGAAATTCTCAGTGATAGTGGATAGCCTCTAACTTATTCAAGATTTTACAATAAAAAGATTTTAAAAAAGTTGCCATTTGCTAATATTGGAGAATATTTTTCATGTGTGTTCATCAAGGGAAAGATGAACTGTCTAGGATGTTTCCCATTTACCATCTGTTTTAAATATTCTTTAACAATTCCTTGCTCACCATTTCACTAGCTCCAGTGGACATCAGCATTCATGCTCCGAAAATGCTCATGTCTTCACTTAGCTGATGTAAAGTTAAGGAGCTCCTCTGCCCTACTTGGTTGTGCTGTGTAAAATTTGAATATGACACGAGTAGATGCACCTACAAAAAACATTCAAACACCAATACACAGAAAACAATTATCCACATTTTTGTAAGATGTGCAAAATTATATGTTTGCATTATTTCTTCTTTCTGGGTTCCTTTCATGTGCATACACTAAATAAATTACATGATTTATATAATTTACCCGTGGCAGAGCGGGAGGTATATATGTTCAGCAAATAGCAGGTACTTCTTTTGTTGTCCTTGCAAACTACAAACATCTGCCTTAAGTTGTATGGGTATCTATTTTACCCAACAAGGTTTTGCTGCACAAAGCTGTTCTTACACGGTGAAAGGCTGGAGGAATAGCTACTGTTTTATCTCATTTGCCTCTCATTTGGCAATTTCCTTCTTGCCTGGACATATGTCTATTCACCAAGGTGCTAGAAGATTATTCTGAAGACTTGGCATTATCAAAGTTCCCTTAAAGTTATACATTTTCTTGTTGACCAGCTCATGGTGGCTAAGAATGAGCCTCATCCTTACAAATGACTACTTCACTGTCCTACCGGTACCTTCTCTACCAGCAATCTTACCTCCACGCCAGCACTGACTGATAAGGCACTGGAAGAAGGTAAATAAATTTAAGCTTGTAACTGAAGGTCCTTCTCCAGTAAGGGGGTAAGAAAGGGCCAGCTTGCCTGCAGTTTCTTGTAGTGACAAGTTTCAGTATCCTTGAGAGCAGCCAAGAAACAAAAATGGTAATGTATGGTTGTGTCTGAAATTCTTCATCTTCAAAATCTTGGCTCACACACAGGATTCTCAATAACAGAGACCAGGACATGCATGTAAATGCCCATATTCTTAGTAACTTCTAGGTGAGAAGATCAAGAATGACACATAGCAGAATGATTGTAGTAGAAATAAAATGAACATGATCATCATGTCCCTGAGCATAGGGAAGGAAGCAAGGGAGGGAGGAGAATATTCTCTTTTGTTTACTGGGCACAAAGCCACCCCAGTCATATTTAGAGTCTAGTGGACTCTCCAGAGTACCTGGTCAGTGCTGGTAATGTGGTTTCCAAGGTGTGTTAGACAGCTATCCATCACTGTGATGGATACATAAGATCAATCAATTTAAAAAGAGAAAACTTTATTTTGACTCATGGTTTCAGAAGTTTCAGTTTATGGTCACTTAATTGTTGATTGCTTGCTTTACTACTCACTTGTGGTGAGTCAGTGCATGATGGCAAAAGCTTGTGACACAAGAGGCTCACATTCCATGGCAGTCAGGAAATGAGAGAGAGAGAGAAAGACAGAGAGAGAGAGAGAGAGAGAGAGAGAGAGAGAGAGAGAGAGAGAGAGAAATGAGGCAGAGACTCAATATCCCCTCAAGAGCATGTCCACAGTGAACTGACTTCTACTAAACCCCACCTCTTAATGGTTTCACTTCCTCCCAATAGTGCCATAGGCTGTAACCAAATCCTTTAATACCTGCCCTTTGGAGACCACATAAAAGTCACAGCACAGAGAAAGTCCATTTCAAGTTACAAGAAATTTATTTGCAGATATTGTTTTGAAACACTCATCTGTGGCTGAAAGGCCACCTGACTCACCTGTCCTCATTTCTCTGATGTCCTGGAAAGACTGCAAGTCACTCTATCCCTCACCGTGAAAGTTCTCTTTGGCAACACAGGGGGATGCATGTGGCATTCACTGATGAATGGCAGAAGCTTACTAATTCAATGAAGTTTCCTTCTGAAGTGCCAGAGGCTTCCACATGAGGAAGAAGCCATTTGGGATGCTCTGTGTAATTAGCCACGTTAAGACATCATGCTAATCTGGGAAAGGGTGGATGCCTTAGTAGATATGTATAGCAAGCTCTACTCTGATGGTCAAGTTGGGATTTCTAAATAAGTTGTGGAACAAATTTACTTTCAAACTCTTTTGACTGCTACTTGCAGTAAGAAATACATTTTACATTGTATTTCAGAGCACACATATATGTGGCCATTCTGTCATCAAACTAAGACCCCATCAGTTGTCAGTTGTCAGAGTTTTGCCAATATTTTGGGTATCAGTAAGAAAAAAAGAGCAATGCTAGTTAGATAGTACCATCTTATTAGTTATAGAATTTATCTTAAGTGTAGAGAAATTAAAATATAAAAAGATGTTTTTTATAATCAGTGAAATATGGGTATGTATATCTGAAACAAAACTTTTAAAATGTGAAAATTTAGTATGTAAAAGACCAGTATGTGAGTTTTACTACATACAGTGTGTTATAAGTACTTACTGTGTTTTTCCAATTTCAATCTAGTGTACTTCATTAAAAATAAGTCTGATAACTTTGAATCATTTCTACTTAAATGGACATACCTTGAGGATATTCTCATAAGTGAAATAAATAGGTCACAGATAGGTACATATCACATCTTTTCTCTGGTATGAGAAAATAAAGATGTAAATGAGTCCTAGCATTGTATGTTATATATTGTGAAATAGAAAATGCTCAATGTAAAATAAGGTAAAGGGGGAAAATGTTGAGATTGTAACAGAAAAGTAAAGAAACAAATTTTATGTGTATGGGGGGGGTGGTAGGGTGGGTAGGGCTAGGGGAAAAATGAGAATTAAGATGTGTCTTATACTGGTACAAATCCCCATTATGGAGTGTAATCATGATGTGTATATTTAATGTACCAATAAAGATTTAAAAAAATAAGTCTGATAACACTAAATGTATGGACCACCGCACTAATGTATTTTAAATCCAAGCTATAGCATTGTTTTTAAATAGAGAATTTGAGGTAATACATTGAGACTGATTTCTTGTCCCAAGTCAGATGTCATACTGTATGTTTAAGCTATTCATTTCACTCAAATGTGTATTACAGTCTGTTGTTTAAGGCAGCACCACTATCATATGACTGCAACACTGATGCTTGAAAAGCTTTGAGAGATGGGAGGTTTTGTTGTTTAATAGTAAAAGCGTGTTAGTACAAACTAAGTGCCCAAATACTGTGAGATCTCATTGTCTCTCACATAGTCTCATCTCTGATGCCTTCGTTTTCTTAGGTCGGCACTCCTTGAAACTGAACCTTTGCCACTGACAACTTCAGAGTTCACACCTTTCTTGGTTTACCACCAAAGAAAAACCACCTGGAAAGTCTGACTGTCCCAATTTGGTTTTATGATTGCCCCTGTGGTTAAGGGACAAGAATAACTCATTTCTTCTAGAACTACGTGAGCAACCTGGAGAGTGAGGCAGTTCTGTAAAAGGTGGCGTCTCATTTCCCTGAGAAGACATCTATCACACCTAGACAGCTGTAATATGGTGTTGTGTTCAGACTCCCTGAACAGCTGTCACACAGTCTCTGCAGTGTAGCATTTTGAAAGCCAGAATTGCCATCAGTTCAGTTCCACCTTCTTTTACTTTCCCAGAGCTTGAATTTCTCAGTGAAGGATCATAACTGACAATAGCTAGTGTGTGATTATCAGTTTGAGGGCACTGAATGGAAAATGGATGCTTTCAAAAATGAGAAGCTACCCAAAAAAGAAACCATCCTATCTCCTGCCACAGGCGGAGCTGACTGAAATAAACTTCCAAGAAAGACTTTAAGTGAGGTTCTAGTTTTCAACCTTTGAGGCTGGTTTTCTGTCCTCTGCCAGGGAACCAGAGAATGTTTCAGAAGGAGGATGCCCTGGGTTGTAGCCAAGCAGGCTGCAACCTGTTGCAGACATTTAATGATATTCATTTCAGGGCCATTTTCAGAAATATCTTTCTCCACAGTCTCTTCTTTTTTTTCTCTGTTATTTAATCTATTAGCATTATTAAATTCATTAAATGTATTAAAATATTGTACAGCTAGAAAGTAAAGGTTTGATACCTACTGTCTCCAGTGCACATTGTTATGATTTTTTTCTTTTCTATGTTTCTTTTCCTGAATCCAGTTGTTATGAGTTTTGCCATGATATGCAGAACTTTGTAAATCATACCACTGATTGACTGCCAAGTTCTGTGTACTCATCACAGCTTTATTTGGGCAGACATTTGCAGATACTTAAATACAGTATCTGTTTCTGTAAGTATAGCCTCCACTGAGGGGGATGGGTATCCCATCTTGTTAGTAGGGGAATAGCTTGAGGAGTTGAGTTGTGTGTGGACTAAGATCTTGACAGCAAGAACCCTTCAGAGGGCTTTTCTGAGACAGGGACACACTTCGTTAGCTGTATCGGAGCAGTAAGACGAAACAGTCCCCATTGTATCCCCTGAAAAATTTGATGTCTGACTGGAGTGACAGAGCCTAGACATATCTGTAATGATTCTGGAAAATATAGAACTTAATGGCATGCTGATGCTAACATACGAACAGAGCACATCAAGGTGAGTGCAATTTAAAATAATGATTGGCAGAGACAAACTAGGAAGGAACTAGAAGGAACTAAGTTTTGAAATAGTTTTCAAAATAGGACAGGGACAGAGAGGAGGGAAGGACATTCAATCAGGTCTTCCAAAGGCATAAAGACAAGAACAAATAAGGTATTCTTCAACTTATGATTGGGCTACATCTGAATAAATTCATTGTAAGTTGAAAATACTGTTAGTAAAAATGTATGTAACCCACCTGGGTTCACAACCATCCCAGTTTAGCAACACTGCAGAGTGTTGGTTATTTCTCCTGTGATCACATGGCTGACTGGCAGCCATGGCTCACTGCCACTGCCCAGTCACCAAAGATAGGCTGTCAACATCCTTGGGAAAGACATCAATTCCACATTCCAAGTTGGGTTCCTCCTGAATGTATATTGCTATTATACCAAGGAAAGTTGAAAAATGATAAGTCAAACTATCAGAAGCTGAGGACCTTTTGTAGCTGTGAAGTTGTACAAGACACTGTTAGAGGAGTTCAATCTTTGTTTCCCCTATTATTGACACTGACTCCATTCTCTGAGCTAAGATGGCAATCATGAACAAGGTACGAGATTTGCTGCTCTTTCTGCATTTGCATTCTAGTCACTGAGTGATTCTTACCAAATGAACAGTATTGGAATGGGGACTTTAGAAGCAATGAAAGTAAAAGAAGCTGACCAAGTTTAAATTCATGTGCTATGCTAATTTTTATTGCTAATCAGATATGGAGGAGGACAACTTAATTTGCTTGAGCACAGCCCAATAGAGATTGAAGATGGGGGTATTCTGAGGAGACACAATTTAAAACATGCGCTGTACCATTCTCCTCATTGCCATTCCATTTTACAGGTGAGAAAACAAAGGCTTAAGAAAGGAAAGTGTCTCCTCTAGTCAGGATCATACACTTAGTGGAGCAGGGACTGAATCCAATAGGTTAAGGGATTGCATCCTACCAGAAGAGTTGACCAAGAGTGATTGAGGAAAGAGTACTTGCCTGTTGTATCACAATATACAGTATTCATGTCCTGAACAAATGATGGGAAATCACAGTTCTACCACCAGGACCCTGAAGCCTTTCTCAGATCCTCAAATTCCTTTATACTGAAGGAAGAAACAGAATTAACTAGATAAAGGTATAGGTTTCAAGGTGCTCAAAATCATCTTTTTACTAGTGCTCACCGGAAGAAATGCATTCTATTGTGACACATTTTTAGAAAGAATGTATGACTTGTTGTCAAAAACAGGAAAGTTTTAAGTGAGAAAGGGAGTACTATTAGTCAAAAACTGAATGGTAATTATGTGAGGTGCTGGACATGTTAATTAACTTGATTGTGGTAATTGTTTCACAGTGTGTACATACATCAAAATATCACCATGTGCACCTTAAATGCATACATTTTTTGTTGATTATACCTTGGTATAGTTAAGAAAAGTAATATAATACTGGCACAACAGACATGAGATGTTATTGTATATACCAATTGGTGGTCCGAACAATACTTATGCCTATATAATTGAAACAAAAAATGCACAAAGTAGTATTTATCTTTTCTAATTGCAGTATACCCTACCACTTTCAATACTGTTTTATTTTACTACAAAAATACTAGTCATGAGCCACAAACTTGGGTCAACAGTTTGAAACACACTGCTCTAGTTGATTGTTGGTACATACATGTGAGAGGATCGGGATGGTGGCAAAGAAAAAAGAGGGCATATAAACTTGTCTCATCAGAATACTCTGGTTAATCATTTGCCTTTGAGAAAAAACATTATACCAAATATTTTCTTGAGCCTATTTCACAAGATCATCAAAATGTCTAGATCAGTCTTTCTGGATCCATTTTTTCCACTTGGAACATATTCCTCCATGTACTCTCTCTCTTTTTTTATCTTTGAGTCTTTATCTATTACTCTGCCAATGATTTGGAGATGTAAAGCATCTAAGGAAGAGGTTTTCATTTCCAATTTCTGGTTTTCTGCATACTTGTTTTGGGACTGCATCTTTGGGTTGAAGCTAATGCTCTGAAAATCTAAATCTTCTCTGCAACTTCTCTAAACATATGTACATTTACACACAACCACATATTGTCTCTCCTCTGCGTGGAAACTTTGAGAAGAATGACCAGAATTCAGTTGGTCTTGCCTCCCAGTCAGGTACATGGGATTCATTTTTAGGGTTCTTTGTTGTAAGTTCCTCATCTTAGTGAATTTTTCTCATTGTTGGGGCAAATACCTGATTTATTTTAGCTCACAGTTTATAGAGGTTTCTGTCCATAGTTGGCTGACTCCAAGGCTGGGTGGCATGGCAGAGGGAAAAGAGTTCATGGTGTGGCAAGCAGGAAGTAGGAAGCAGCAATCTTTCTCCCCTTCCTTAAAATTCCTTCCCTTTATATTCTTTTCCCTTCTTCTGTTTATATTCCATCCAGGCTAGAAGACTATTGGGTAGGGCTTTCATGTTCAGTAAATCCATTCAGCCACACCTGGAACTACATTAAACTAATCAATAGATTAGTCCAGTTATCATGCCCTTAATTTGGTATCACACACCCATGATTCAGCAACCTCTCAAAAGTCCCACCTGAGAGCGCTTTAGGGGCCCTGAGGCTTTGGGTAACATTTTAGGTATAAACCATAAACACCTCATATACTAAAACTTTCAGGTAAGGGGCCGGGGATTTAGCTCAGTGGTTCCGGCACCTGTCTTGCAAGTGCAAGGACCCAGGTTCGATCCCCGGTAACCACATACAATACTGGGCGTAGAGACTCACGCCCAGCAGCAATCAGTACCACATACCACAGTGCTGGATGTGGTGCCTCACGCCTGTAATCCTAGCACTCGGGAGGCACAGGCTGGAGGATTGCTGTGATGTGAGTTGGAGGCTGAGCTCAGGGCCAGCCTGAACCACAAAGCGAGACCCTGTCTCCTTTCAGGTAAGAACCTCCTGCAGATTTAGCCATAGGCAAGAGAAGATTTACTGGTCTATATAAACTGGATCTGCCCTTCCTTGCTATTGTATCAAAGAATAAGCTACCTAATATTTTGGCCAGAAAGGCATTTATTCCTAAAGCAAATTTTATCATCTGAATTTATAGAGTAAACTCAACAACAGTTTATTTTACTGAAAAGTACTATAGATGTAGCTTTACTTGGTGGCTATTAAATATATAGTAAATTAAATACATATAATCAAATATATATTAAACCATAAATCATACAAGATGGTGATTATTAAGTTGAATATATATTGTAAATGATAAATCATTCTTTGGTTGAGACAGAAGAATTTTAAAAGTACACAGAAAACTTTGATACACTGAAATTACTTGAAAACAAACCTATGATACCAACTGCAGTTGATGAATGACTGAAGTCTCCCAACTGACTCAGAAACTGTAGCATGTCTAACGTGCATATGCTGGACAGAGAGTTGCCTCATCTTCCAGGTGGGACACCTCAAGATTTCATCATGCTTCCCAGAATGGCATCTGATTTACAATGTATAAATTGAATATTTCTGGAATATTTCATTAATATTGTGATACGAAGTTCACCATAAGTAACAAGATGTAGAAAGCAAAACTTACTCACTGGGTACTCAAATCGTTTGATCACCTGGCTTTCAACAATAAATAGTCTATGACTTCCAATCATTTAAAAATACTACTTTTTTTAAAATATAAAGTACTTTTTCTTAAACGTCCAGATCTATGCATTATTATCACCATTCAACTGTACGTTCTGAAGCGGTACTGAGGATAAAACCATTTCAACCATAACAGCATAAAAATACATGATTTTTGTGTCATAACAAATTTAAAGCAAAGCCTGTCATGGTGTTTCATGCTTGTATTTTCAGCTGCTTGGGAGGCTGAAACAAGATGACAAGTTTGCGCCCAGCTTGAGCAACTTACCTTGAACTTGTCTTAAAAATAATAATAATAAAAATGGCTGGGTATACAGCTTAGGATTCAGAGGGTTCAATTTCCTGTACTGGAACAAATAAAATAAAAATATATAAAGATACTTTGGACATTTTCTCTTTTTCTCCACCATTTACTGACTACTAATTTGGAACCAAATGCTAGGTATACAAGTTAAATTATACATCGTTTCCACCATTGAGCAGTTTGTACACATGATTTGTCTCAATAGGATATATTTAATTAAATTTAGGCTTGTGCTGTTCATTATAGTAGCTGTAAATCCCCATGTGGCTATTCAATTAAAATTAGGTAAAATAAAAATATTCACTTTCCCAGTTACAGTAGCCACATTTCTAGTGCTTAGTAACCGCCGATTACTAGTGAACTCCCCGCTGGGTAAGGCAGATACGAATCATTTCTATCATTACCGACAGTTCCACTAGACATCACTGATCTAAAAGATATCATGATGAACCTTGATGTAAGTGTTTTGGGCTCTCCAGTGACATAATAAAAAGAGTAGAATATCAAAGAAATGCTACATGTAGTGCTTCTGCAAATATTCTAGCATGCAGTAAAACCATAGCTGTTAGATTTATGAGAGATCACAGGCCCTTATGAAAATCTCCTGAAAGCTGTCATTTTTTTCCCCATAAAAATGTATTGATGTACCAAAAGGCACGTCCAGTTTCAAGAGGGTCATGAATCACTTGAAGCTTCTGATTCTATGGTAGGCCGTGTTAAGGATTTCTGTTGCAAAGTGAATTTTACTTTCCCATTAACTTTTAGTAGAAAATGGATGGTGTGATTTCTTTTTAACATGATGACTTCTAAATATGTTGATTTCAGATGATATTAAAATTATATTTAAAATAACAACAATGAGGAGGGAAAACAAAATTTTCTGACCAGATATTAAGAATGAAGAACTGTCTCTAAGATAAACTCAGCCATTTTGGCTAAAAATATAACACAGAACTAATAAATCTGCCTATCCGTGTTACCCCTCATGATCACTAAATAGGTAGTCGGAACAAATTTTCCCCTCCTTACAGTGAGAAATCCTGTGGGGCCTCCCCAAATCCAGATTGCCTGTGTGGGCCCAATTCACATGATAGGTATCACGTAAGATCAGCTTGGTGCTTCAGTGGTCTTATCTACGTGGACATTCAAAATGAATTGGTGTGATTCAGTAGCCCAGGAGAATGCTTCCCTTGGAAAAATAAGAATTTTCTTTGAGGGAACGTTTTTTTTTTTTAAATTCAAGTCTTTATTGGTACATTATGAATACACGTCATCATCGCATTCAACATTGAGAGTTTGTACCAGTATATGACATGACTTGATTCTCATTTTTTCCCTTCCCCCCCTGCCCTGCAACCCCCACCCCCTATATGCATAAGCTTGGTTTCCTTTTTTTACTATCACATTTAATTTCCCCTCATTATTTACCCCTACACCGTCTTTTCTTTTAAATATTTTCTATTTCACAATAGCTACTATATATACTAGAACTCATTTACATCTTCCTTTTCTTATGCCAGAGAAAAGATATGATATTTACACATCTGTGACCTATTTATTTCACTTATGAGGATGTCCTCAAGGTACGTCCATTTGAGTATGAATGACTCAATCATATCATTTTTAATGGCAGAATAATACTCCATTCTGTAAAAGAATGACAACTTCTTTGTCTAGTCTCCAGCTGATGGACATTTTGGTTGTTTCTAAGATTTAGCAATCACGAAGTGAGCTGCTATAAACATGGTTGCACATATATCACTATGATATGAATGTTTAAATTCTTTTGTATGTATACCTAGCAGAGCAATGGCTGGGTCAAATGGGACCTCTAATCCTAGCTTTTTGAGGAATCTCCACACTGATTTCCACAGAGGTTGTCTGAATCTACACTCCCACCAATAGTGGAGTAGGGTTCCTTTTTCTCTGCAGCCTTGCCAACATTTGTTGCTGGCTAATTCTCTTCTGAATTGGAAGAAGTTTCTGCAAGGAGGACAGAATACGTAAATGGAACTGGCTCCAGGTATGGCCGGGGTTCAGATGGGCTTGAGTTACTGCTTTCTGAGCCAACACAGAATTTGTATTTATGTGGAAGAAGCCCTGAGGCGTTCTTTCCAAAAATGAGTAATCCGAACCATATGCAGCCTGATTAACGCTTATGTTACAATAAAACTTCAATTAACAGGATTCTGAAGGAATGACTCTTGGTAAATAGAGCTTACTGGGAAACCTCCCTCACTCCCTCTCTCCTACCCTCCCTCGTCTATTCCCTTTCTGTTCTCTAATCTTGTAGAAAGATCTTTGTCTAATATATGTGAATACCTTTGCTGGTGTAATAAAGTAAAATCCATAAAGCATAGCGAGTCTGCCTTTGGTTTTTTCATATCCTTCTTACACTGAGCTACATCCCCTTTTAGACATATGTGTGCATTTTTTATTTTGAGATAGCGTTTCACTAAATCACCGTGTTGTTGAGACTGGGCCCAAACTTGTGGTTTCTCTTGCTCAGCCTCCTGGAACTCTGGGATTACAAGTGTGTGCCACCATGCTGTGATGGTCCTATTTTCATGTGATGTAAACATTCGAGTTGAATGTAAACTGGAACTTTTCAGGGAGAAGTAGATAAAACCCATTTTTTCTCTTTCCATTTCTTTTCATCTCCTATAATTAGCAGGACACTTTCCACTCATTTTTATATCAATTTGGATGCACTCCATTTTGAATGACAAACGGTGGTATTCACAGTGTCTTAAATCGAAAGGATATTTATATTGATCTAGTGACAACTATGCAGTTCAGATGTCAGAGTTAATTTAGTGGCAATATAAGGCCACCAAAGACCCCAGATTATTTTTTCATACACTCCACTATGCCCAGCTGTCAGTATTTTGTCCCCAAACCCCTCTCCTTTCACTTGCAAACAGGCTGCTACAATCTCAAGCATCCATCTTGACACAATAGTCTCCAAAGTAGGAAGAGAGCAAAGGAGGAGCAGAGATTCATTCTTGTTCAGTTCTTTCTTTTGTCAGAGAGAAAAATCCTTCCCATGACCCCTGTCAAAAAAGAAAACGTAATTTTATTGGGTTACATGCCTATTCCTGGAGCAATGATTGGGAAAAAAATTAAAATTTTATTTAGAGTCACCGTGGTCCATCTCCCAGGGAGGGATAGATTGCTGCTGAGCACAATATAAGATCTTCTATTAAGAAGGAATGAAAGAATAGTGATTAGATAGGCAACCGGCAGCTTCCGCCCTACACAGATTTGCTTGTCAGGGCACTTCTTTAGCATACTTGGCATTGCAGGGCTGAAGGGGCCACTTGCTGTTTTGCTCATCACAATCCCAAAGCTTATTGTTTTATCTGTGTGAAATGCAGGAGCAAGAAGGCAGTAAGAACAGGACAGACTTAGGTGTCAGGAAGATAGGATTTGAATTCCTCACTCACCATTTACTAGCTGCATAGCTTTGGACAATTATGCTAAGACCTTTACACATGATTTTCCTACTCATAAATCTAAGATAACATTAACCTTGCCATGGTTGTTAAGTAGATTAAATGAGAAAAATGTGTGGAAATTACCTCCTAGAATATATATCATAAACACTGAATGTGTGTTATTTCTTTTGTCATGTGACTGTGGTTGCTCAGAATCAACTTCTTTCTCTCTTTACTCACCTGTATTCACATAACAACCCCATGTGCCATCTTTTAAAGACCTTCGAAGAACTAGCAGAAGGCCCAGTGTCAAGGTAGGGTCCACTTACTAAGACGAAGCTGCTATCCTAGGTTTCTGTCACTGTGACAAAATATCTGAGAAAAATCAACTGGAAGGAGAAAGCTTTCTTTTGGCTCATGGCTTTATAGGTTTCAGGCCATGGTTCACTGGCTTCACTGCTCTTAGCTCTGCGGTAACACAGAGGATCGCTGTAGGAAGCGTGTGGTGGAGGAACCCAAGGGGAAGAGGAAGAAGAAGGAGTTAGGATCCGAATTTCCTCACGTCCTTCTGGTAGACCCAACTTTCTGGAGGGTTCACCTTCCAGTGAACACTTCCCTGGAGACAAGACCTTCAACACTGGGGCTTTGGGAGGGGGATTCCAAGATCCAAAAGTATAGCAGCCACTGTACTCATGTACTCAGCTCTTAATTTGTTAGCTTAGATATCTGTCAAAGTTTAATATAGGAAACAGAATCCCTTGTAGACATTTTAAGTTAAAAAAAAAAGGTGGGGGGTTAATGGAGAAAATAAGGTACATGCAAAATTAGAAGGCTAGAACCATGGAAGCCAGGAAGTATGAGTTAAGGGTCAAAAATATCATAGCTTCAATCCAGATACTAGAAATTACTCTGGTTACTTAGTGGCTAGACTTTTTGCTGCTGTGGTTTCTACTACTCCAAAGTCACATCCTCTCTACTGCACTAAGCTGAAGAGGGGACAGTGGGTATGGAATCTCACTGCTGCCTGCACATCTTCTAAAGCTAATTCCTGAGCACATAACATTGATCTTCCAAGTCTAAAAAGTAGATACTTCCACAAGTAAGGGGCAAGATAGTCTAGCTACTGTACTTGGCAAACTTCAAGGTTCTGAAATAAAGACACATAGGGATACAGATGATGCTAGAAATGGATGCCCATAAACAATCTTTAACATGCTTATTTATAGACATTCACATCTCTGACAGTATATTCTACAAAGTATCTGTGGTTAAAAGCTATTCACTTTCATTATTCAGCTATCCAATATTCATTTGAAACAGCTTTCTGATTGTAAGCTTTGAATGACTGGTTATATTATTTAAAAACCTACAAAAATATGCATGACAAAATATCTACTCTGAAGAATATGAAAGTCTAGTTGAGCTAGAAGAGTGAAGCTAAGCACCAATGAGTGATTACTATTTTCAGCAGAGTGTAATATAAATGTTATTGACAATGGTGCTGCTGCACTAAGGGGAAGATGAGGTGGGTACAGAAGCAAAGCTGCTTGTTCTTCTTTCACAGACATGCTGAGAATTGAGAATATTGGCTTATTGGCCACTCTGTTGATCTTTTAGGCTCTCTTTGACCCAGAGGCACAACTTCCAGGGTTTTCCAAGCTCCCACTCCTGTGTTGTGCATCCATACTTTCCCAGAATGCCAACAGACTGACCCAGGATCTCTAGTATGAGGAGCTGCATGCTCCTGGCGGGGGGGGGGGGGGGAGGGTCCACTGTAAGTACTTTAGGATTGATGCTTTTACTTCTTTTACTCCACCTTCATTCCCATTGTTTTTGTGCTTCAGAGCTGCTTGAAACATATTAACATCTAGTAAAATTAACTTGGAAATACATGAAAGCTTCAAACAATTAATACATATTGATACTGTTCCTAGTCTTTTGTTGGAAGTTTCTTGCCTATCAGTTCTTGGTAATGACAACTTACATCAGCCAGGAGGCTTGGTGCTAGAAGTTATGTGTATATAACCTGATCTAATTTCATTAGGTTCCAACTTAGTGAAACAGTAAGTTGTGTAGAGCGCAGAGGAGGAATGAGTTCCAGAGTTTTAACACATTTTGCTCTCCATCTCTGGGGAATTTTGTGCCGTATTTCATTTAAAAATAAACCTATCTTTAGAATAGTTTTAGATTTATAGAAACGCTGAGCAGATAGCACATAAAGTTCTCATGTATCCCACACCAAATTTTCTCTATTATTGGCCTGTTATATTAGCATGACACATTTGTCACAATTAATGCTCTAGAATTGACACATTATTATTAACTAAAGTCTTTACTCAGACATTATTTTTCTGCTGCCGGAAGCTACACGATATCTTGGTTGTGGGTTTCTTACATTTTCTTTGTTTTTAATGCCATTTGACAGTTTTGGGGAGACTGGCCATATATTTTGTAGACTGTCCCCCACTAAGGAATCGATTGACATTTTTCTCATGAGTAGAGTAGAGTTATGTGTTTGGGGGAGAAAGATAACAGAGACGAAATGCTATTCTGATCATATGACATCAAGCATGCAGACTATTATCACGATGTATCACTGATGATGTTGACTTTGAAAACCTGGCTAAGGTCATATTTGTCAAGTGTCTTCACTATAGATCTTCCTCTCTCTACCTTTCCCACATCCATCATATTCTTTGAAAGGAAGTCACTGTGCAGCCCTAATTTCAGGGATGGGGAGTTATGCTGCAACATTATGAAAGTAAGCTCTTCACATAAATTGTTTGAAAGTCTCCCGCATGGGAGATTTGTCTGTTCTCTCTCTCTCTCTCTTAACTTATTTATTCATATCAATATGGATTCATGCACATTTATTTCACATTTTGGGTTATAATCCACTACTACTTTATTGATTTTGTTGCCCAAGTTGCTTCAGTTTTGACCACCAGGCTCTGGTGTTTTTACCATACCCCTATCAGCATGCTTATTTTGATGTATGTGTTTAGTAAAGCATGTCCTTACTTTCTAGCTCTATCTAATGCTGGGGGATCATCTCATAAAATTATTTCTCCTGTTTTACAGTCAGCCGTTCTTCCATGAATTCTAATTCCATTAAGTAGAGAGTGATATTTAGAAACCAAGACTTGAATGCTATCTTCATTGCTATTAGGATAATGTTTCTCCAAGATCCTCTCAGTAAACAGGCATATTTAAAAACATACATTTCTTCTCATATGTATTTTTATATCTATCTTCATATATATTATATATAAAATGAGTTCACACCGATGTCACCAATTGTCATGTAACACCATAGAATTTATTGTAGCTTCCTTTTTTTCTCCAACATTGAAAATCTAGTTCTCATTATTAATTTGTTTGTCTATGTGGTTATCACCCTCTGTGTAACTAATCCCTTATTTCTTTCACTATTTTCTTGCCCAAATAAATATAGTTCTCATCCCCTACTCAGCCTGTGATGCCTCATGCCAAGCTTCTACCTTATCCACACGGAAGCCACTTACTTGACTTGTCTTTGTCTCCATCGACAGGCTGTCAGTCCATGTGAATTCCCACTTGACTTCTGTTTCCTGTCATTGTCCTGCCTGGGCTCTCACCTCTTGCTCTGGTCTACCACACCTTCTTCCCTTTCCAGGCACAAATGACTACTTTGTTTTGACACACCCAAGGGCTTTAAAACCGAGTTGTTCAAGAGCAGAAGACTGAGAAAGGATGGAAAGATCTGGTTTTCTTGAAAGGATTTTTATATTTGCAGTTCAAAGTATTTAGTGTTAAAAATGTTTGAGCTTGGGTGTGATGGTGTGTGTAGTCTCCAGCCCCGGGATGCTGAAGTGGGAGAATCACTTGAGCAAAAAGAGCTCAAGATCAGCTTGGGAAACCCCTGGAGGCATCATTTTTGAAAAAAAAAAGTTTTTGAAATTTATAAAAGGGGAATTGTATATGTAGTACACAGTATTTTGGGAGTTCTTTCATTCATAATATTATTTTAGTTTATCTATATCATTTCTCTCCAGATGATTTTGGCAATGTTTAAAAATCTTATTGCATTTTGTGTTTTTTGATTATGACTTCTTTTCTCTCATTCAATATTCTATAATAATCATTTTTACATTGCCAATATAATTTCAAATGAACATTATTGTTATATGGGTGGATCATAATATGATTAAGCATTTATTTTTGTAGAATATTTGTCTTTATTTATTTATTTTTGGTCTTATTGAGGATCGAACTCAGGACCTTGCACTTACCAGGCAGATGCAGCACTGCTGAGCTACGTTCCTGGCCTTACATGAATTTATCTTTTGAAGTTACAAAATTATTCTGTGCTCAGCTTCTATGTGGAAGAATATATACCCTTATTTTAAATTCTTATTTAGGCTATAAACTCCAAGCAATGACCAGCTTGAAGGTCTCCACATTTAAAGGCTTGACACGACTGCAAAGTTATCTCACAGAAAAGTTCATAAATTCACTTTCTTTTGAATGTTTTCAGAGTCTGTTTGTCAACCATTTAACAACGATATAATTCTAATTTTATTTTTAATTTGATAGTGTGATAGCTTTATAAGATGATGCATCAGTGTTTTCAACTTAGATCTTCATTTTGAATTTGAACATTTTTTTAATGCTGTATTCCATTTGTGCCTTGATCTCTGCTCTCATTTATCTTTTGAGATTTGTTTCTATAAATTGTTGGGGACCAAAGAAGGCATCATGGAAATGACACTTGAAAGAAGGATTTTAATGAGCAGATATAAGTGGGAAGGTCATTCTGAGGGAAATACATGGTGAAGTAGCCCAGAAATTCTGAAATCATGAAGTATTTTTGAGCACTGGATAAGGACCAGATTTAATGTGCTTTATATGTGATATTGTGGCTTTTAGATTTAACCCTTTGAATATGGACAAACACAAAATGTGTTTCCATAAGTCACTGGTATTACTTTCATTTCTTTAACTCACTCCCAAGGCAATTTCAAGTGTACCTTGTTTTCTATGAGAAGTACAAACATAGACTAGAAGGAAAAGATGGAATAGGAGGCTATTGCAAAGGTTTTACCAAGAATTGCAGTGGGTACAAATTATAGTTGTATAGGAGGAATAAATTCCACTAATCCATGGCCAGTAGACTAGCAATAATTAACAATAATATATTGTATATTTAAAATTACTAGGAGATCTAAAATATGTTTTTGGCACAAGGAAATAATAGATGCCTGAAGTGAATGATATGCTACCTTGATTTGATATTATTCCATATGTACATGTATCAAAACAGCATATTGCACTCCATTAGCCTGTATTATTAGCCTGTGTTTGTTAGATGTAAAATTTAAAATATTTTAAAAAGAAAAAGAGTATTGATGGGTTAGGACTATGACAGTTGAAATGCAGAGTTGAGATTGAATTTGAGAATCATTTATGAAGTAAATTGAAAAGGCTGGGCTATATATAGAATGCGATAGGTGAAGGAGATAGAATCAGAAGTTGAAATTAGCTGATGGTTGATGTTGTGATGAAATAGGAAAGATTGGGGCATGCATAGATTAGGTGGTGAGAATAGGAGTCTGCCTTTGGAAAGGCCAAGTGGCAGTATGGGGATGTCCAAAAAATAGTTGAAAATTATAGTTTTTAGGAGAATGTTTAAGGCTGGAAAGAATGGATTTATCTTCCGTACACAGAGGATAGTTTGAGCTAAGTACATGGGTGGATGGCAGAGGGGAAAAAGTCTGCAAATATGTCAAGGACCAAGAGTGGACCCTTGAGATACAATCTTGTGCAAATGGCAGGCTGACAGAGAGGTGCTGACTAGAGAGTTGCTTAGGAGGAGGGAGAAAATCAGTATGGAGCTGTCATGTTGAATCTAGTGCTGAAGAAAACTTGGTAGAATAGAAGGAGAGTCATTAATATAAGAGAATATAGATAGGATGATAGCCGAGGGGTGTGTGTGTGTGTGTGTGTGTGTGTGTGTGTGTGTGTGAGAGAGAGAGAGAGAGAGAGAGAGAGACAGAGACAGAGACAGAGACAGAGAGACAGAGAGAGACAGACAAAGCATGACTGACTTAGTTTGCTGCTCACATATATGATTGTTCTTATTGATATATGTGTATGTGTGTGAGAGAGAGAGAAAAGGAGAGAGTGCAACTGAGATTGCTGATCATATATTTTTTATTGTTTTTGTTGTACAAGAACGTTTGAAGAGTGACATGGTTTTCCCTTGGTATAAATTCCCAGTGGTGGGCCAGGGATATAGCTCAGTGGTTCCGGCGCCTGTCTTGCAAGCGCAAGGACCCGGGTTCAATCCCCGGTAACCACATAACAATACTGGGTGTGGAGACCCACACCCAGCGGCAACCAGTACCACATACCAGTGCCGGGCGTGGTGGCTCACGCCTGTAATCCCAGCACTCGGGAGGCAGAGGCAGGAGCATTGCTGTGATGTGAGTTTGAGGCTGAGCTCAGGGCCAGCCTGAACCACAAAGTGAGACCCTGTCTCAAAAAACCTTAAAAAAAAAAAAAAATTCCCAGTGGCAAAATGACCAGATGAAAAAATTTGCACATGGGCTTTTGACCCACATTTTTCGTTGCTTTTCTGGTTTCCATGTTCATCCTTATCTGTATGTAACAATGAGTGGTCTGTAGTTTTTAAGGGCCTAGGCGGACAGAGACCAGGTGGAATAAGAACCATTGCGTACTACTTTATCATGCATGGAGATTTTAATAGCTTCATAGTACAGGGTTTCGGTTTGTCGTTCAGACTGTCCCTGAAATCACTCTGTAACTAAAACTGGCCTCAAACTCATAGCAATCTTCCTGCTTCTGCCTCCCAAGTACTGGGATTATAGGCATGAGCCACCACACCTGACACTGTGATATGTGGTACCAGGGATCAAATTCAGGACCGTTCACTTGCCAAGCAGATGCCGGAACTACTGAGCTAAATCCTCGGCCCAGAAAGTGTTCTTTTTTAAAATAAATTGAGTTTATCTGTACATTTTAGGAATATATTTTGATTACATTCATCGAGAACTTGTACCTATACATGCTATATCATGATTCTTATTTTTTCTCATTCTCCTGCCCTCGATAGTGCTCTTGTCTGTTACAGTTGTAGGTACCTGAAATTAAATGTGTGGCCAAAGATTGCAGCCTCTAGGGTCAGTGATCAGATTCTGAAGGCTGAGGGATGTTCCCTAAAGTTAAGAGTGTTGTTTTGAACTTGGAAAAGTACGATCGCTGTCAGGATTAAGGACCCACCACTTACTGGGATTCAATGTTAATATTCTAATGTGCTTCAGGTTCAACTTCTAAGTGAGTTCATTTCAAAAAAATCATAAACACACTTTCTCTCTGAGCTTGTTTTTGTTTTCTTGGGGAGGGTAGAAAGATTCATTGAGTAACTGTGCTATAAAGATGGCTCGGTAAGGCATTCTTAACAAACACACAGATTATTTCAATTCGCATCTACTAAAAATATGCAAAGCAGCTTTGCAGTTTTGGGCCATGAAGAGAAAATACTTGTTTTACTTCCTTACTCTTCAGCAAAATTCATTTCACCAAATGAACAGGTTGTCAGGTACTGTGAATAATTCTACCGGGTCTTCTTTGCTGAAAAAGCTGTGGGCTGTGTCTGAATCACACACCGTTTACTGCCTCTCTCCTGGCGTGAGATTCATACACACTGGCATCTTCTCAGAGTGAAGCTGACTCTCTTTCTCTAGTCCAGCGTTTCAGTTGGCATGTGGTGCCTCCAAAATAGTTCAAGGCTCATTTTGTTTGGCTCTGACCATCTCACCCCAGCCAGGTTCACTCTGAGAGGTTCCCTGTCCCTTCATGAACAGCCACAGAAGCTTTTGCTCTTGGATCTGCATTCTAATGGCACTTCTTGCATGGACTATGCCAAAACAATGCTTGGAAATATGCATCATACCATGTGGCTTTCCTTGCTGCAGTTTCTGTTCTTTTTTGTTCTAGGATCTGGAGACTCACCACTAGAAGATGAAGAAGTCGGGTATTCATACCCTAGATATAAAGGTGAATGCTTTGCTTCTGTGCTAATGATGACCTGCTGATGCCAGGAGAACTTTCCCTTTTGCCCTGCGGAGCAAGCTGTAATAAAGTGACCAGGCAATGCATTTGTGTTCCAATTACCTGTCCAAGAAAAATATACTTTAAAATCAATGCACATATATTCCCATTTCAAATTTTTAAAAAGCAATAAATAAATAAATATAAAAAAGCATTTGTAACTCTCTGAAGTGCTGTCCTTCAGCACCCCAATGGTCATTTTATTCTCCTAAGTTTCTTTACTGCCCTCACTTCCGCAAAGCCAAGCTCTAGCTGATGAAAGTGAAAATCAAGCCCCGAGTTCTGCCTGATTCATGCATTGCAGCCAGAATAAACCACCCAAGGTCAAATCTGGACCCAGATTTGCTAATGTACTGAACTGAATGGGGACTAAGAAAACTTGATTTTCATAAGTACATTTCATTATGCTTTTTCTGAGTCCAGCGTGGCTCCTAAAATGTTGAGTAAAGTGTGTTGCCCAAATAAAACTTAGCAATACACAACTGTATCTCTGTGCATTTCCAGCAATTCACTCCCAACAGGTACAAAATACCTTATCAAGAACCTTCTATGCAGGCTCAGGTAAGTATGTCCACAATTATTTCTACAGCTCAAACATTTCTCTGAAGCTTTAGTGAGCTCTGGTGGAAAATGAAGACACATCTAGATGCTTTCTTTCTGAGACTCTTACCTCTCGCATTGAAGAAGGAATTGCAAGAAAGGCAATTAATAAGATTACATGATAATGTTTTTCCCAGGAAATGTGTTCACACTCTAGTGGGAGGACACTGCCCTGTTGCAGTAGGTCTGAGCTGTGGAAGAGTCAGCCTCCAACCAGCAACCCTAAGTTGTTTTCTATTGAAGCAAGAAACAGTTCTAACGATGGCTGGAGCCGGGTGCCATCCTCACCACAGCACATTTGCTTTGACTTGTGAATGCAAAAACTCATTGCTATCATGATAACCTAACCCAGCAAGCAAAACACTTGGTAGTCAGATGTTTGACATAGAGATGCTATTATTGAGAAAAATTTCTAACTTTTGAAGGTTTTTAAAAACAAATCCATAAGGCCAGGGATTTAGCTCAGTGGTTTCTGTGCCTGCCTTGCAAGCACAAGGTCTTGAGTTCGATCCCTGGTACAAAAACAAAATGAAAAACTCCCATCAAACTTGTTTTTGCCTTTGAATCCCTTGTCATAAACTTTACAACATATGTGTGCACAGTGCCCCTTTCAATATGTGTCCCTAGTATCTTTGTTCCCAGGGTCCACTTTTACCTGACAGCACTGCAAAGTAGGAAGTATACCAAAGATTAAAGTATATGCCTCTCCTAGAACCTGCCCCAAATGCTTAAGAACAGATCCTTCCTAGGAAATTCTCCTTGTCAGTTAAATTGCTAGTTTTACTGAACATTTCACTATGCATATACATATGATACATAGTTGTGTGCCCTGTACATGTATACAGTAAAAGTGTTTTGTACATTTTTTTTGAGTATTGAAGAGTAAAACTCAAGGATTTACACTGATCTACTGCTGAGCCACACCCCCAGCCCTTACTATCCTTAGTTTTAAAAGTTAGAGATGAGTCATTATTAACTGAGGGTTTAGTTAACTTGATTTTCATAAGTACATTTCATTATGCTTTTTTTCATTATGCTTTCCTCTAGATTCTTGGGCCACTATACAGCATCTGGCACAAACTATGTACTTAGTAGTTTTTCATTAAATTAAATTAGAATAAAAGAGGAAAGAAAGAGAAATTTGATCAACATTTACTATGTTCCCAGTATGGCACAGCCATCTCTTTTGATGATGTTACTTGGAATGGCATTACATATTTATCTTAGTTGTGGGAAGTGGGAATTCATTTAGACATGTGTCAACACTCCCCTGTTTACAGAGGCTAGGTGACTTGCCCAGAATCACACAGCATGGGCTGAGCAAGTGTTTGCGCTCATATCCAGAGTGTGCTAGTAAACTCCTTAGTCTGCTACTGTCTGCTGCTTGAACTACAAATTCCATTTAACTAGAATGCTTTAGCCGGGGGACAAAAAGTCTTTCTAAACAATTCATTTATATTTCTGCTTAGTAAATCCTGTCTTAAGTGAGACAGCACATAAAATGTCTTTTTTCTAAACCTCTGTGTTAAACATTATGTTAATTCATCTTGAATCATGACGCTCACACACACTTTACATTCATGTCATTCCCTGACATTTGAATGACTGTCACTGCAAGGACATTAAACTGTCAAAATATATCCCAAAGATTTGTTTACGGAAGTCCTTTAGAAGAAATTCTTTTTTCAAGTAAATGACAATCCCCCCCCCATGGGGACAATGGCAAAGGTGTCTTGAACTGTGGGGAGCACTTTTAGGACAATATAGAGACTCAGGAGAGAGAAGAGAACCTTCTAACTGCACGTTGCACTGATGGCGAATGTCTGTCATGTATTCTGTGCAGATCACACTTGCATGTATGTAGTACATACAGACTACAGATGTAAACCCACAGAGGAAGGCACTTATTCAAGGAAGGTCTGTATGGCGGGTGTGAGCTTCTTGAAATGTGTATATACATGAAATCCATCAGTTCTGGGGTAAACCCTGAAGACATCACTTTTATCTGAAATATCCTAGGAATGGTACTTGAGTTTTGAGTGTAGGACTTTATGGTTGCTAAAAAAAAATGTATGTGAATTAAGTATTAGCACTAAAAGTATTAGCCAAAAGATATGTGAAAGCCCCAAAATAAAAAGGAAAACACGCGCTTCTTCATTCAGGAGAGCTGGACAGGACCACTGGTTTTCAAGCGTTACATCCTCAGGAGAGAATTTTGTAGTGAAACAGGGCCTATCCTCCGTGTTGACCACATGGTGGCGCACTGACCCCACGTTCTGCCAGATGAGTCAGCAGCTGGAAGGAAACTGCTCTGGCCCTCAGCACTCAGCCCCGCAGACTTAATGGAGCTCATTTCTGGTCACCATGAATCGGAGGAAATTTTTGAAGTAATAGCTGTGGAGACTTCCCCACAATTAAGCTAGTTTTGCCCTTATATTTTGTGGCTCTTGGAGAACACTTTTCAAAGACTCAGCAGACAGGTTCTTATTTATTGGTGTCATTCTAGTTACACTCTGGGCAGCAATGAGACAAATCAGAACACCCTGCGACACTGCAATATTCTCAGGGGGTCACTTTATACCTAACTGGAGGCATCTGAAGAAAGGTGCTGCTTCCCTAGGGACCAATTATTCTGTGACTTTAAACCAAACTCGTGTGCTGCTGCAAAACCCTGGGAAGTGCAGCTTAGTTCAGAGTAATAAGTAGCAGTATTGCACTGTTTTGGGAGAGAAAAACATACAGCTGGGAAGTCATCCGAATTAACTATTACTGATCCTCACACATTATGTATGGATGGTTAGAGTTAGAGTGTAGAGTGATAGCAATAACTACCAAGAGATTCACGGTCTTCGTTAGTGAAGATACTTGGAAGGAGAAGCATTTCTGGAACATTTCCTCTGTTCTAGTAACCCTGTTAGGTGCTTGATGATGCATTTTTATCTAGCCCTAATAAAAGCTGTAGGACATAGTTGTATTGATTCAGAGAGGTGAGGCAACTTGTCCCAGAACACACAGCTAGTTACAGAAGTACTGGGATTCCTCTTCAGCTATGCCTGAAACCTAGTCCCCAGATAACAGCCTCCCTATTCAGAGACATCTAAGGAAATACAGGGCTTTATTGGAGGCTCAAGATCTGGAAGCAGCCATCCAAGCCTAAGTGTAACATGTCTTCTGACTGCGGTGTTTCCTGTTGCTTCCCTCCCTTGTTTCTGCTACCTGCAGACACTCCATGGTGCTCCTCCATCAAGGTGAAGTACGGGGATGTATACTGCAGGGCTCCCCCAGGAGGATACTACAAAACGGCCCTGGGAACCAGGTGCGACATTCGCTGCAGGAAGGGATATGAGCTGCACGGCCCTTCCCAGCTTATCTGCCAGTCAAACAAGCAGTGGTCTCACAAGGTCTTTTGCAAACGTGAGTAACCCAGCCCCTGAGGACCATCCACACCTCTGAGATCGGGGCTTTCCACTGAACATGGATGAGCAAAGCTCTCCGGAGAGCTGAAGCCAGTGGCTTTCTGAAATATGACTGAAGGGGGATGGCGCCTTGCAGAGAGAAGGGTCTGATCGGATGACGTAGGACAGATTTGTTTGGCAAATAGGGGATGTTTGCTCGACAAGTGCGGGATGCTGAAGAGGTATTGGGGCTATAAAGAAAGATGAGAGACACACAGGCTTTGCCATGAAGGGTCTCGCAGAACAGCACCAGCGGGAAGGAAGAGTAGGGCAGAAGGAAGTTTGAGAAGGGTCCTAAGCTGAGAACTTATGGTAGCATATTAACGAAAACACAACAATAGTAAAGAAGTGTTCTCCTAAGGAATAGGGCTTAGGGATGCAAAAAATTACTTCAGAAGTGTTTCGGACTCCATGAAAGATGTGTTTCTCAAAGACAGTTTCAGAGCTGGCTTTGGGACAGTGTTCTCCCATCTGAAAGCTACATATGGTACAGCGTAATCGCAGCACATTTTAGACATCTCCGTTGTGCAAAATGCCACCATTTTGAGAGTTAACATCTTCCAAGTACTTCACACATCAAAATTTGCAATAATGCTATCCATTTGGGTGCCATTGCTTTAACTTCATTGTTGGGGGGAAATAAGGCTAAGGTTTGCAGCCATGTGATCCAGAGAGTACAGACTATACAGATAAGTGACTTTACTGGACACTTAATCAGCATTTACCCAGATCTAACCTGGTGTCCTTTACCAATTCCAGGTGTTGATCTCCCAGCTTCCAAGAACTTTGTTCTTGAAAGATTTGCACCTCCATCACCTTTAGAGGAAGAGAAAACTGCTCTTTTTTATCCTACAAGGAAAAAAAAAAAGAACATCTTCCCTGGGCAGGCAGCGTCTCGTTTCCTCAGGAGTGAGTGCTGAAGGACGAAGGAAGGCTGTCCTTCACCCTTTAGGAAAGAACTGTCATTCACTCTCCAGAGCTCAGCTCCCCAACGGAGCTGTAACTGGGTTGACTACCTGAGGCCCGGCTTGGCTATTCTCTTCCCTGTTTGGCTCTGCCTTATTGGTCTCCCTGGGAGACTTCCTTACTAAACCACTGGTTTACAAATCCCCATCTTAGTGTGTTTCTGGGAAACTCAGCCTAAGACAGTAAGCACCCTAAGCCTGTCTGGTGTGAAACTGTGTATCTTCAGCCATGGTTACTATAATTCCATGTTACATTTCAGTGAACTTCTCCACATATGCTTACAGTTTCTGGATTCTGAAAAACAATGGACAAAAATTAAGAAATAATAATTATCTGATTTTCTTTCTTCCTTCCTTCCTTTCTTTTTTCTTTCTTTCTTTCTTTCTTTCTTTCTTCTTTTTTTTTTCAGAAAAAAGATGTCCTACACTTGCCATGCCAATGAATGGAGGCTTTAAGTGTGTAGATGGTGCCTACTTTAACTCCCGGTGTGAATATTATTGTTCACCAGGATACACGTTGAAAGGCGAGCAGACAGTCACGTGCATGGACAACAAGGCCTGGAGTGGCCGACCAGCCACCTGTGTGGGTAAGTAAAGGCCATGGTGCCCAGGACCATGCTTCGGGAGGAGCAGAAGGTGTTTGTATGGTAGACTTTAAGGTGAGCACCAGTGTTCTGTCTGTGAAGCATCAGCACGCAGCTCTGTTTTCAGTAGCTCTCTTTAGCCCTGGCTCCCTGGCTCAGCCTTAGACTTACCCTCAGTCTTCAAGGCTTTCAACTTCTATTCAGCTTTAGTCTCTTTCTGAGAATGTTTTGAGGCAACAGCAGGCTGGCGGAAACATGGCACATGTCTGATAGGTCACTTGGAGGTTCTGCCCTGTAGCACTGAGCAGAATTGCTGACAGTTGCAGAGAATCATGCAGAGCACACGTGTATGCACTTCAGTTGACAGACACAATCCCTTTGTTGTTGACTAGTGGCCAGCAGGCGCTCAGCGTGCTTGGCGGAAAGGGGCTGGGATACTTTGCCTTACTCCGGGTGTGTCTGCACTGAATGGTTCTCAGGGTGAGATGTGGCCCTGGAAGCAGCACCTGGGAAGTGACTAGCATTGCAAATTAACACGTTCCTGTCCAGTCCACCTGCTGAATCCAAAAGTCTGGTGTACGGGTATTTTCTGAATTCTCCAAGTGGTTAAGGACCACTCACTGTCCTAGGGAGTTGTTTACTCATAATAAATGGAGAGCTGCCAGGACATCTTCTTGGAGAACATTTCAGTCCAATAGCCCATGCTATGGATGAAGCCTAAGAGGTCACTTCGTTTTCTTGAGATTGCACAGAGACAAGCCTGAGACTGTCTCCAGACTTGATCAGGCCTAAAATCTCTGAATTCAGGGATAGCTCAGGTCCTAAGGTGCGAAAGCCACTGACCGGGGGAGACTGGCTCATCCCTGCTGTGTCTGTCCAGCTTCTGGAGAAGTGCTTAGCCCTGTTTGCCGACGTGCTTTACTCCAGGACTCCTGGACTGCACAGTGTCTGCACATTTCACTTCAAGGGTAAGACGATCTTTGATGTTATTTCCTGGAGGTTGATGTCAGGCAATTCTTCCGGCCTGCAGGGTCTTCAAATGGCAGTGCCACCTGCTGTCTTTGACCACTGCCTTTGCTGGAGGCATTAGCTAGTCTCACTCTGAAGTTATGTGTCCAGTAAGATACAGTCAAGGAATCAGCCTGAAGTTGTGATGCAAATCGTTTTTATCAAATTCATAGCCCGGACCATACTTTAGATCTATTTGGTAAGAGCAATAGGTTCAAATAGCAGGCTCGGATTAGTTTTAGTCTTTTCTTCTCCTAGTATTTAGGTGGGCATTTTTATTGGTCAGTAATCCTGGCATCAGAAACTGCTTTAGATATTTCAAACACAGGAGAATTTAATACGGGAGTTTTGATTGCAAAAGCATAGGAAAAATTGCAGGAGGAAAAAATTCTGTAACCATTACAACTGGAACTCATTACTGACCAAGGGTTGGAGAGGCAAAAGCAGAATGGTAGTGTCACCCCTATTCCCGTAAGTCCTCTCCGATGCTGACATTTCTGCTTCTGTCACCGTGCTTGATAAGAATTCAGAAACCCAGGAAATACTCAGTGAAGCTACTAGGAAACAATGGCATTTATCTCCTTCCTGTCTTCCAATCTCATTTGAGTGTCTGCCATTAACAGAGCTATATGGAACCTATTCCAGCTGGCAATGGAAGAAACGGACATGATAGGAACTCTGAGTGTTAGCAGAGAATCTTTGTCATAACCCCCTTCCTCTGAGGATTTGGATTTCTGAATATTACAGTGCTTATTGAAAAGAAGCCTCCCCTTAGTCCTGCTTAGCAGAGGCAGGTAGATTGCTCCGAGAAGGTCAATTCTGGATAAGCTCTTCTTGAAGGACACTAAGACCAGCTGTTCACATCAGAAGAGCACTTCACAGATCCTGCTCTCAGTACCTCCCTGTACTTTGGTATATGCAAGCTAGCTTTTAAAAGGAACCAAAGGGGTACAAATTAAATTTGTTCTCTCCCAAAGGAAGGGGCAAAGGCAACAGTAGAAGAGGAAAAGCTCAAAGGTCTTTCTGCTAGGCAAGTTCTGGCAGAGTGCTTGACAGATCACATTGTTCAGATTTCCAGACCGAGTGCAACAATGGACAGAAAGCGGGATTGTTCTCAAAAAGCAGCAAGCGTGTCTAAAGCCAGAGCAGATGGTCCGGGAACCTTCCCAGAGGGAGAGAGAGGAAGTATGAGATGCAATCCAATTTCAGAGGACTGATCTTATGGTTTGCCAAGACAAAGTTCAGGCAAATTTTGGGTGGATGGGGAATTGTGCATTAATTGGGTGAGAGTGGTGAAGCGGACTGAAGTGAGCCACGAGAGAGTTTAAAGCTCCCAGAGGAAGGCAAAAGGAAGAGACAAAGCAAGCGGGCAATACTTTTTTTGATTTTAGTGACAGGCAAGCTAGAGTTTGTCACCAATTAATTTTACTCCAAAGCTATCATTTACTCCTTTGGCTTTGAATGTATTAAATTGGTTGCATAAGTTTGTTTGTGTGTTGGCAAGGCTCAGAGTTTTATCCTATTTGCAGAGCTGACATGTGGTGGGTTAGTACTTCCCAGGTTTCCATGCAACCTCAAGCAACATTGTGCTGAGTGCTGAGAAAATCAGACCGGTTCTCTTCTAGGCTGGGAGGGAAGAGGGAAAACTGGGGTTTCTTGAGCTAATTTGAAAGTACTGCAAATTAAAATTAATTCCCTTATTTTGACTACATTCTGGCAGGGACACAAATTCAAAGCAAAATATAGACATACATGTATACATACATATGTGCATACTTACATACATAAACACCACACTGCAAATGGCAGGAGATAAAGTATGCAAAGTATCACTACTTCCACTGATACAAAAACAAATTTTGGAATGGAACCAGTTTTGTTTTGGGTAATATTATTTCTTTGTATTTTTAGTTATTTTTGATTACATGGAACATTGGACAGCTGGAATTACAAGTCTTCATTTAAAGATCAGGTTTTGAATGCATACATGAGCTCTTCTTTAGCACGATATAGTTTTCCATGCCAGAAGGAGAAAAAACAAAATTAAAGATGATTTTAAAACCATAGATGAGCTGAATATGGTGGTACACATTTGTAATCCTAGCACTCAAGAGATAGAGACAGGAGGATCACTGTGAGTTTGAGACTACCCTGGAGTACACAGTGAGATCCTGTTTCAGAGAAAGAAAGAAAGAATGAATTAAAGAAAGAATGAATTAAAGAAAGAGAGAAAGAAAGAGAGAGAGAGATGAAGAGAACCCAGAAAATGTCTTCAGAGAGGTAGAGTATCCTTTTAGGTGCTTTAACAAAGGACAATACACAAGCCAACTTGGTTTTTGGAATTGCTCACTTCTTATTTCATACTTCCTACAGCCTAGATGGAAATTTATTAGCATCAGTGAAGTTCTAGAATAAAAGACCTCTGATGGTGTACTCTCTTCACTTCCCAACTGTCTGACAGATGGGTTTGCCTAGGGACCCACAGCAACAATTGTTGGGCTGCAATGCATGATTCAGTTGATGATAAATCATCACTGGGGTTAAAAATAAATGCACCAGATGATCTTGAATTATGCTGATTGGGGTGGACTGACAAGTACATATTCTTTTACAAGCTTTCAGGAGTCTAATTACAATTTCAAAAGACTTTGATAAGGATACTAATCCAGTTTTTACCTTCTGTGACTTGCCAGAGCAAACTGAACAGCTAAACTTTTTGTGGCCTACTGTATTGTAAAGGAATGGCTGGTGAAGTTCTAGTTGTTCTTCTTTCAGGTGAAGGTGCTTATTTTTAATGGCAATTTTCATGGGTTCCTTTCTGGGTTCTTTTATCCTTTCTGGAAAGTTCTCAGAAATCGTATGGTGCCAAAGAAACAGAACTGCTTTCCAGGGCCATCCACAGGGATTGTGCTGTGGTTGGAGAGGGCAAACAATCGGATGGATTTTCAGTGGCTAGGTTCATTCTGCCTTTAGCAATCAGTTACTTCCTATTCCCTCATGGAATGAATGCTCCTTCCTCCATCACTGACCCCAAACTCATTTATATTTATTTCAGTGACCTATTTCTGTGCAGAAATAAAATAATTTCAAAAAACTATGTTGTCAGTCAGAGATTCTCTCAACTGGAAATGTAGGCAGAGCTCCATGGGAATGGCTTGTCTCTGCTATTTTTGGTAATGCCTGAGGTGACTGACTAGGCCTGGAGGATCCAAGATGGCTTCTTTCTGCTATGTGGCACCTTAGTTAGGGGAAGCTCTACTGCCTGAAGTCTGTCTGTCTGTTGCATTCTCTCTTCTGCTTTTATACTTTTTACATGTTCTCGTTATCTAACTGTACTGCATTCCATGGCAGCTGGCTTCCAAGCCAGTGAAAACTAAAGGGACCAGACTCTAGAACTAGAACTAGCACAGAGTAACTTTCCTTGAATTTAATTGTTAGTTGTTGGACAACACTTGCCCTTCTGATCTTCTTTACTGTTTCTACCACCACCTTCTCAGATGTGTTAAAAACTACCAAGTAAATAGTTTGAGTGCCATAGTTGACACACTGCAGAATAGTTTCTCTGATTTTATATGCAGACAGTAAAGTGGATCACAGAAAAGGGAGATGGTTTGTCACATGTCTCTAGGGTATTGTGTAGAGAGTGAGGCCAAGATTTTTTCTGAGGTTTCAGGGTTTCCACACAATAACTGGCTCTGCAGGCATTCTGACTGGACAAGGAATAGTAATTATGTTTCTATAGTAACTTTGTCCATTTCATTCATGGAGACGGATTATAACATATCAAAGCTATGATGGTCATGACTAGGGAATAATAAGCTTAAGTCTCCAGAGCATCGGCTGATGGACAGGCCAGCTGGTCTCATCAACTGAGAGACAGGACGGCTGCTTGAGGATGAGTTAGAATCAAGTCTGGTCGTGAATCTTTTAAGGATTTATGGGGAAGGAAATCCCACAACACTAAGTGAACAGCAGGCAGACACACAGAAGCACTTAGGTTATTAAAATAAATTGAAAATATATAACAGTGTTTTTACAACCCAAGGCCACAAAAATATTCTAAAAGAGAGGAAATGGTTCCCCATCTATAAATGGGGATACTAACATTATTCAATCTAATTAACAGTTATGAGGATTCAAGGAGATAATAGGGTTGGGCACATAGGAAGGGTTCAGTAAATATTGCCCATTATTTGTGGATGGTGCATTCATTCTTGCTACTGCTTTGGAAGAGTGGGGCAGTAGACCAGTTTCAGCTGGTCATTGTTAGCCAGACATTAGCTGGCTGTGGGAAGCACTGAGACTCTGTCCAGATAACCTACTTTGGAGCATGTCTGTATATGTTAGTATATACTGTTAATATAGAAAAATAAAACGATATCTTAGTTTACCTGACTCAGAGACTGAGAATTTCTCTTGTCTCTGATAGTATCTTTCCCAAGAAAATATGGTATAAAACAGTGTAATTCTTCATGAGAATTCACATCCTTTCCCCACCTCTATTTCTTTTGCTTAAAGTATTTTCATATACATGAGTACTTATACTGAGGATTGAACCCATGACTTTCACACTGTCAGCCCCGGGCCTTCATTATTTTGAGACAAGGTCTTGTTGAGTTATTAAGTTGCCTGTGCAGGGCTTGAACTTGTGATTCTTCAGTCTCAGCCTCTCAGAGTGCTGTGATTATAGACGTGTGCCACCAGTTCTGGCACATCAGTATTTATTTTTATAAAGCAGTTGGCAGCTGTACCTCACCATCAGACAGCAGGCATTGTAAACTTGTCTTTCTGATTCACCCAAAGCTGTGAAATGCTTATCTGAAGTATGAAAGTCTGTCATCTATCACCTATCATAGTAAAAAAAAAAAAAAAACTCTCTGGATTTTAAAAAAGTAAAAATTGAAAATAAACACCTTGAATGCATTTAAACCATTTCATCATTACACTTATTATATCAGTTCTAAGAGGTAATTTTTCACATTTTCATTTCCCTGAAATTGGGGTGCATCTCAATCAGAGACTTAAATTCAATAAAGTATGGGAATTATTCGATTTAGAGTTAATATATTATGATGGCTAATTCACACTTCACTGAAGCGTGACATAGATTGAAAATGAATTTGTATAGCTAAAGGTAAAACTGATTAACACATTTTTCATAATTTCTAACCCTAAATAAAATAAGAAGTGATTAGACAAGACACAGGAGAAAGTATATGAAGAATTTTACTTGATCTATTTAACTTTCAAAGACATTTGTTATTCAGGATCAAAAGATATTTAATTTTCATTTAGGCTGTGACAATGCTGAGATAATTATTGATTGATATATAAAACAACACGGAACTGAAGGTCATGCACTCTCTTTCAACATATTCTCTACTTGCTCAGAGTCATCAAGTAGAATTTGCAAAAGCTTACACTTCTTTTATGATTTCACTTCAGCTGTGAGATACAACCTAGTATAGAACTGACATTTAAAAAAATCTCTAGCCCTTATTATCAACTCATGCTGATAGTGAGAGGCAGAATTTCTATCCTGGGTAGAGGAAATAACTTGAGAAATTTGGGGGTCTTTGAAGGGCTATAGTCAGTAAAACAGCTATCTCAGAACCTGGAACCATAGGTGTGGTTCAGTGACAGTTGAAGTGGACTCACACAGATGTTTAGTGCTATTTTGGCACCTGATCTAACAGAAAGAAGGAGCTTGCTCTAGTAGTAGGTGCTCTGATCCGAACTCTAAGTCACACTGCCCTGCCAGTATGCCTGGTCTGAATTAAGTCAGCTAAATTCTCTGAGACTCAGTTTTCATATTGTAAAATGGGAGTTGATAGGCTTCTTTTCACCTCCACAGCATTCGCTTTTACCTTGCCCGAGGCAGTGCCACTTTCCATCATGTTTTATATCTCATGTTTGGCAACATAGTTTCCCTAGTAGACTGCAAGCTCTTTTACAAGTTGAGAGCACCTGATTATCTTGTGCCTACAATCTGAGTAGTTAATATGAGGCCTTGGATAAATATATGTTTGTGAAGAGTTGTTGAATTGAATTGAATCACCTAGATGACACCTAGAGTACATGTTTCTTTATCCAGTATTCTGTGATGTTGATATTTTTGTTTTGTTCATTTGTTTTTTAGTCCTAGAGAGCAAACCTAGTGCTATGCTAGCTAAACAATTATAGCTCACACTGAGCTATACTCAAGCCATTATTTAATTCTAATTTTTATTTACAAATAGAATATAGCGAAGTTGCTAATGGCCCAGTCTTGACTTGAACTCTATTTTGATAAGGACTGTCATATTGATGATGACAATGTTTGGGTTATATTTTCAGATATAGAACCTCCTAGAATCAAGTGTCCTAGTGTGAAGGAACGCATTGCAGAGCCCAATAAGCTGACAGTTCGGGTGTCCTGGGAGACCCCAGAAGGACGAGACACAGCAGACGGCATTCTGACTGAGTAAGCTGGAGTGATCTTATCTGTTTTATGTGAGACATTTGTGACCCAGAGTGAGGGAGTATATTCATTCTAGTCTATTTATACTTTTCTATGTGGTTCCTCTGGTCATCATCTAACCTACAGTATGTAGTACTCAGAGAATTGCCTGTATTCACTGCCATGTCCCTGAAAGCTGGAACTGTGTTTGGCATGTAGTCAGCACTCAGCAAATATTTTGTCAGGGAAGAAGGAAAGAGGAAGAGCAGAAGGAGAAAGAGGAATCTTTTGAGAGTTAGGGAAGAAGCATCCTTGTGGCCTGCCTAGAGGGCACACCCTTTGAAGGCATCTTTTTCCCACACTGGGAAGCCTTCTGTAGACTTCTCCCAGGCAGAGCCAGCAGCTGCCCATCTCACGCCCTCTGGGTATGGCTAAAGTGAGGGTGAAACTTTTAGAGCTTTCAGTGATAAACAGCCCACTGTGGCACAGTGCCAGAAGTTTGCCACCATTGGTTTAGTGCAAAACTTTCCCACTCATTCCTTTTTGGGGCCACTGCACTTGTTTTTTAAAATTAATTTTGAGCCAGGGATTTAGCTCAAGTGGCACTACATCTACCTTGGAAATAAACGGCCTGAGTTTGATCCCTGGCATAGCAAAAATAAACAAATAATTTTGATTTTCAATTTCTTTTTAAAACTTTTGACAACGTCTAACACTGACAGAAGCTTATAAAAAAGAAATGGTGTCTTCTGTATTTCTCCCAACCTCAAACCTTTTACAACAGGTGGTTTCCTTTGGTGGAGCTGGGCTGTGTCTTCAATTGTCCTTTGGGCCTCTACCCCAGCAGTATGCTCCCTAGAGGCCACAGTCTTCCATCTCTGACCAGGATGCCTATGACTCATCCCCTGCTGAGCCATAGAGAAAGATTTTCTAGAGTCCTTTCAAGGCAGACCATGCAAGACTTCCCCTTTTTAACAAACTCACTTATCCCTTCATTCTTGGCACTTCCTAAAGCAGTCTTGGAGTCCTCTTTGTGTCTTCAGATGTGACAAAAAATATGGCGAATGTTGGTGGCATAAGTCATTCGATGAAAGGCAGGCTAGTCACAATATTAAAATGCATTTGTTCACCAACTTGTTCATGGGATCTGGTGATATGTCACTACAGCTTTTCCCTAAGGTCGAAATGATCCTGAAAGGTAAATATTTTCAATCAGTTCAGGACACTGAGGCACTTATGGCAGCCCAACAAGACATACTCAATGAGAAAGGACTTCCAGAACTTCAGAAAGTGGTGAGAATAATGAGATAAATATATTGGAAGTGAGGGGAAATTTTTTGAGGGGGATTAATGGTGATGTATCTTTTACCGTAATATTTTAAAAATTTAGATATTCACTGTAGTCTTTCGGCCATATCCCGTATTCTGTTCTTGCATCTTCTCCAGTGTGTCAATAAATTAAATAATAGTACTAGTTATGTTTCTTGTTGTAACTTTGTATAGATAAAATTTGAATGCTTGCTGGTGGTGCACATCTATAATTCCAGCTACTCAGGAGGCTGAGGCAGGAGGCTCTCAATCTTAAGGCCAGCCTGGGCCACATAGCAAATTCTAGTCTTTTTTTTTTAAATTACTTGCTATTACATGCACATGTCATAAACCCCTTAGGAGAAATTTAGGATGATTGAGATTAAAAAGCAGGTGACTACACACACATACTCACAAATAGTAAAACAGGAAGTCAGCTGACAACAGTAGGGGTGGGGTTCTATTTATCTTTGACACTGTGGGGTCCAGTGCAAAGTCTGGACCCTCTCCTTGCATGCAGTAAGTTCTTATATTTTTGAAACTGTTCTTATTGTTAATATCCTATGTGATAAATGCAAAATATTAAGTTACCAGATGCCTCCATTTGTCGAAAAGCTTTGCAAAGGGATTCACCTTGGCATTTTGTGAGTAAACTGAGTATAATGGTTAGAAATGTGACATTTTAAAAGAGCTCAGTTGCCCCCGCCATTCGCTCTGGTCAGGGCAGCTGTCCATCGACAGGCTCGGAGGGGACGCCGCGTGTGTGAGGGTGGGATGGAGTTCCAGAGGCTGCCTTGGCCCTTTCCCATTCTCACTGTCTCCTTGCTCTGCTGGCGTTTCTCCTGTAACTCCTCTTCCCCAGGCCTAACCCAGGCTATGTCTTTCTCTAAGGAGAAGGTTCTCATGTGGAACTTGGAGACAACTGCTTTTTTGAGTTCTCTTATCAACTCTGTTTGGTTTTTGTGTATCACAGAGGGAGTGTCAGAAAGGTAAGCACCCACTCAGGTGTAAAGATTATTCCCTTCAAATTTATCTGAATTTATATAGCTCTTCCTAAGGGTCTTAAAACATATTAAGCTAAGAGTGACATAGCTCTAAATAGTGGACTTTCTGAAGCTTACCCAAGATGCCTTACCTTATACCTTGTACATGGCCACCTCACCCACCCATATAAGGCTTTCTGAGTAGTGACAGTGATATTTCTACATGTCCATTGTTAACAAATGTCATTTCTAAGCATTAGTAAGAAGTAGAATTACTGGATATGGAAAGAACAACAAAACATGGCATTTGATCATGTTATAGCTATTAGTTTTCACATCAGATAGCAAGAAGAAAGACACTGAAGTCACTGGATCACTGTGTGATCTTGGCAAATTCCTTAACTTTTTGGTGCCTCAATTTATTCATTTGTGAAATGGGGAGAATGCTATCAACCTATAAGGGTTGTTGTGAAGATTTTTTTAAAAAAACCCTAAAACAGGAAAATAGGAGATTCTATTCATCACAAAATCTTTGTTCTGGTCAAACTGTCGTCATGGTTCTCTTCAGTATGTCTACATCCCATGCAGAGTGGAACCACTGCCTTTGAGGTCTGTAAGAATCATCTTTGCCATTTCTGGTTTTTTTCCTCTTAGTGTTATTCTGAAAGGCCTTCCCCCAGGCTCCAATTTTCCAGAAGGAGACCATAAGATCCAGTACACGGTGTACGACAGAGCTGAGAACAAGGGCACTTGCAAATTTCGAGTTAAAGTAAGAGGTAAGAGTATGGCTTCTGGAACTCTCCCCTCCCGAGAAGAGCAAAGGGACACAGACCCTTGTGCGAGAACTCTGAGGGCCTGAAGAGGGACCCTTGCCGGCTTTGGCTCAGTCTCTGAGGACGCTGGAGGAAGTGTCCCATCTTACTGCCCGTATTTGATTGATAGGGATCAGTGCTCACAGATTATATAGACATTCCACTAGACTGCTTTCTCAGGAGCCCATGGAGGCCCAGGAGAACGTTACTGATGGCTTTTCCATCCCTGGATGTGGGTGGGTGACCAGGATGGTTAAGAGGCTCCTACTTTGGACTTGACACAAGATTGTTAGTTATATTCCAAATTATTGGTCTACCTGGAAAAAAAGTGTTCTTAAGGATTGTTTTGTGCCTCACAGTGTGCACTGCTAATTACTAATCATCTTTATCCATTATGGTCCCCGGGCCTCCTCATCTGTAATACCCAGGGCTAGAGCAATCAGCAGTGGTCTTGTTGGGGTGGGAAGTTCCCACTCCTGAGCCCACTCAGTGACCAAATAGTCACCACTGCCCCCTAGCTAATTTCACAGGTGACTATAAAAGCTTTTTTTTTTTTTTTTTTTTTTTTTCTGAAAAATTGAGGCCTTTGAGTCCTTATCTTCCCTAGCTGCTCTGTAGAAGGGAGATCTGCACTAAGACTCTTATGGGTTTGTGTCCCTACAGTCAGACGCTGTGACAAGCTCAATGCCCCAGAGAATGGTTATATGAAGTGCTCCAGTGATGGCGACAATTATGGAGCCACCTGTGAGTTCTCCTGCATCGGTGGCTACGAGCTCCAGGGTAGTCCTGCCCGAGTCTGTCAGTCCAACCTGGCTTGGTCTGGCACAGAACCCACCTGCGCAGGTATGTGGTGGCCTCTCTCCAGCCTGCAGCCGAACTTGAAGACTGCGGGACTGTCGATTTCAGAACAGGGAAAGAAAACTTCGTTTCGTGCACTCTGAAAAGGTCATTGCTGTCCCTTGTCACCCAGGTAGATAAACATAGATGCTGCTGAATCTCATCTTACTTTCCCTCCTCCTTTTGCCTGTGTCTTCTGATTTCCCTATCATGTCTTCTAAGGATAAAGCTAGGGAACTGAGTGCCAGCCTTGGGTGACATTATGAATCCAATAAAGTCTTCTCTAGTTACCTCTGTTGGTCTTTTCTGCAGGTGCAGGATCTTACTTGCAAAGCCAGTGTGCTGCTGAGACACAGTGTAACGTCCGTTGTGCAGTGCTAGCTGGAAGGCCACGCAGACTCTGAGCATTTCAAATCTATTCTTATGTGAAGTAAGGGAACTAATACCTCACTAACCTCTCTAGTGATTGAAGAGATTAAATAAAGGCATCTATCAAGCAGTGAGACGTAGTAGTGCCTGGCCCAGGGTGAGCCCTTGTTCTATGCCAGCTTTTCTTACTGGGGAAGGTGGCAAAAATGGTGTAAGCCTGAACTACCTAGTACGTTTTGGAGGTTCTTACTTATATACTTCTCTTTTTCTCATATACTATTAACTTTTCATCTTTAGCCTTTCCTTCCCCTTTTGATCCAAGTCATTCAGAGTTAGGAGAGAGGGAAAGGCAGAGTGAGAGAGAGGGAGAGAGGGAATGAGAGAGAGAAAGAGAGAGAGAAGAAAGGAGAGAGGATATATATATATATGAAATCATCTAAAACCCTGAGGATTTTAATATCACAGATTATGTAGAAAGAATATACCCTATAACAGCCCCACACTCCCCAGTTACTAATTCCATGGTCATCATGCCAGTACTGAGGCCTGGGTTTCCTAGGCCTGCCTAGTCCTAGATGGAAGCCACTAGCTACAAATGGCTCTCATTATTTTAGTCTGAATTGAGATAGTCTAAGTATAAAATAAATACCAACTTCAAAATCTTAGTAAAAAAGAAGGCACTTTCTATATTATCTACAGGTTGAAATGAAGTATTTTGGATACACTGGGTTTAGTGAAATGTATTATAAAATTATTTTCTTTTATTTCTTCATATCTGTTTAATGAAGCTACTAGAAAAATTAAAAGTATAGCAACTTCCATTATATTTCTGTTGAGCTGGTCTGTCCTGCACGTGGAAGGCCTGAGGTATGGAGGGGACAAGGACTGTGCTACCCGTGGTGATATCCTAGTGCCTGGAATAGAAGCTGGCACACAGCAGGCACTTAGTGCATTTTAGCTGAATGAATGAATGAATGTGAAAATGAACAAATGATATAGTGCATATCTCAGGTCTGAAATAGGCATACAAAGATTATAAACCCCATGCAGAAAATTTCCTCAGTTTTCTCTTATCATTTCTTTTCTAGGGTCAGCTGTGTTTGTTAACCTAAGTATTAAATACACTTCATTGGCCTTGATTAGCAAATCAACTAAGACTGGTTGTCATTCATTTGTTTAAATTGCCTCCTTCTCTTTAAATGCTTTGTCCCATGTTCTCCATGGTCATGTTGCTTGCTCTGTGGCTCTCTGAGCCCCACATTTTTCTGTCCCTTCTTCATTTTGTGGATCCTGAGCCATTCCAGAGCCACTCTGTCCACTGCTTATTCTGTGAACCTTGTGCTTCCTTATATTCCTGCCTAAGTAGATACTGTTCCATATGGTGTTTGACCCATATGTCCCTGACATCCCTAGCTATGTTCAAAAGACTATTACTGTAAGCACTGGGGTCATTCTGTGAATTCTTTTTCTCCTGGTGCAGTGGGGGCACTAAATTCCCGTGCACAATACCATCGGGGAGTGACAGAGAACTAGTGTCCCCCCCAAGCAGTCATCAGCTGGAAGAGAGCCGTTGGTATACAAGCCCTGCAGCTCTTTCATTCCTCCAGTGAGATAACTCTGAAGCACGTGGTATGCTATCTCCCAGAGTAACCCAGCGGAATTGACTTCCAGATGCCCATAGCAATGACTTGCTTGACAATGCACTCACTATTGCGTATTTTCCTTCCCTGTCTCATTTCCAAAGGTAGGCAAAATAATGGGGCTCCAAAGATGTCCATATCCTAATTGCCAAACTCTGTGAATATATTGTGGTCCATAGACTTTGAAAATATGATTACATTAAGGATTTTAAGATGGGCAGTGTAGTTTATAGCATCCATTGAGTCCAAAGTCATCACAAGGTCCTTATATAAGGCAGCAGAACTGTCAACAGATTCAGATAGGTATGGCGGAGGAAGAGAACAATGAGAAGGCAGATTAGAAGATGTTACATGGCTCTCTCTGAAGATGGGAAAAGGGCTTGTGAATTAAAGAATGAAGGTGGCCTTTAGATGCTGAAAAACAAAAAAACCAGATCATCCCCTAGAACACAGCCTGGTGACACCTTGATTTTTAGCCCAGTGAAACTTACTTTGGATTATGACCTCCAGGATTGAAGAGGATAAGTATGTTATATTATATTAAGCCAGTATGTTTAAGGGGGGTTGTTATAGCAGCAGGAGGAAACTAATACAGTTTTCCACTCCTGTACCAGTGTTCTTTGGATCACTTCTCAAATAAACCACTTACCCTTGAATCCTTATCTCAGTGTCTGCTTGTCATATACATGGCTTTGTGTATCAACACAAGCTATGCTGGACCACACATACAGAAGGTTTCTGAGTCATGTAGCCATTTCTAATTACAGCCATGAATGTCAACGTTGGCGTCAGGTCGGCAGCTACACTTCTGGACCAATTTTATGAGAAAAGGAGACTCCTGATTGTGTCCACACCCACAGCCCGAAATCTCCTCTACCGGCTGCAGCTGGGAATGTTGCAGGTGAGTCCATGAGTGGGGCCAAAGTGGAAGAGAAACCTCTCCAGGAAAGGCTCAGGCATTGTATTGAAAGTGGAGGCCACATTCAGAGCCTAATCCTTTTAGAGCAAGTTTCAGAAATCAGCAATTTAAAGCTAACTATTCATTTCTGGTCCTGGAGAATAACCTGATTTAACGTTGAGTCCTCAGTGCCAACCCAGTCATTTCTCCACTAATGAGATTTGTCTGTCTTCACTAATAAGCTTAATTGACATACTGGCCAGCCCCCGGGACAATTGTTTTTGCTGAACATTCCCAGGATATGCATCGCTTGGAGGTGATTAATCGGTTGTTTGCCCAAATGGCTGGCCCAGGCTCAGGGCTTAGGCTCCCCATCCTTCCTCATGGAGTTTTGCCAGTGCTCACAGTGATCCTCAGAGAGGAAGAGTGAGAATAGTGATTTTCAAAGTGTGGTTCCTGGGCCAGTAGTACTAGTCCACAGCATATCTTAGAAATGCATATTCCCAGGCCTGTATCAGACCTCCTATATTTATGTTTTAATAAAATACTCAGGTGATTTGTAAGCATTTTAAAGATTGGGGAAGAATTTTCCAGGAAATGTTCCCTGATGCACTGTGTAAATTTTGAAACTGTTATTTATTTATTTATTTTGGTACCAGGGATCAATCTTGGGGCCTTGTCCTTGCAAGGCAGGTGCCAGAACCACTGAGCTAAATCCCTGGCCCATGTAACTATGAAATGTAGTAACCACATTCTGGGCTGGGAGTTGGTGGGTCAAAAACTATATATAAGGATCAGATCAGAATTTACTTGATTTTTATCCCAAAGCTGGATTGCTATGAAAGTGGCCAACCTGACTGAAAGCTAAAGAGCCAGAATATACGCTGGATCCCGGACACAATGGTGCTACACAGAGTTTCTGAGAATCATTCATTTATTTTTGTGACTAGAACTGTTTAGAATAATCTTGGTTTAGTCAAAGACTACAATTTACTTCTCGTGTGAGCATTAACACAACCAATAATACATCTTCCTTCACTGTTCTAGGAACTTGTCAGACTACCCATGGACTCTAAAAATCCATATAAAGTTTTGGAGCTCCCTTGGCAGGAACTAAAGTTATGACACCTGTGCCCCCAGTCTCTGCCACTTCACCTCTCCTTCAATCACCTCCTTCAGTGAGGGGCTTGCTCTTCAAAAAACGCAAGCTCACTCCTCTTGAGGTTCCTCTTAGGTTTGCTCTCTCCTCTTAAGTTTGTGAGGAATCAGCATTGCAGCCTATTCCATGGGGATACATTCCCTGAACACTTCTTGTTCTGTAAAAATATGAATAAGCCAAACAGCTTGCTTTTCTTTATCAACAAACTAACTCCCATGGGCTAAATTTTGCCCATCACTGGGTTTTCTGAGTTAAGCAATGTTGGACGCAATACATACCCATTCATTTTTGCATCATTTGTGACTGCTTTTACTATACCTTGGGACTGAGGCCATCCACACTGTGGAAACTAAGATAGAGTAGTCACTCTCTGGGTTTGTGCAGAAAATACTGGCTGTGCTCAGCCTTTCTTTATCCTTCTCTCTTCGGATATTTGTTTAGTTACTAAGTAGTTAGATATACGTTGGGGATCAAACTTTTTTTTTATATTTGACCTCCTCCTCTCAGTTAAAATTTACATTTTAACAAAAGCCTCCCAGAAAGCTTTGATTGACTTAGTCATTTCAGTTTGAATAATAGAAAGTAAATTTTTACCTTTTAAAAACTTTTCTAGCCATTTTATCACTTTAAGGTTGTTTCAGTGGAAATGTGGTAAAAGTCATGTAGTGTTCCAATAATTTAAGACTTTGAAATTTATTTTTCCATTCAGCTAGACTCTTCTGATGGCTAATTATTTGTCCCTTCTGGCCACTACTGCTCCTGGTGAGACCTCTTGCCACATGGATGGTTCAGCTACATTCCTGAAACTCTTGCCAATAGCCAGCTTCAAGAACTGGAACTTTTGTCCTTGTTTGCCCCAGTGTTGGTGTCGGAGCATTGGGAAGGGGGATGGAAACAAGGACAGAGAAGGAGACTCTGAAAATAGTCATTTTTCCTTGCAAAGACGAGATTAAAATCTTCCTGGGTGGTCTTGGAGACTTTTTAGGAAATGTGACTCATGCAAGGTTTCACTCTGGAAATACCATCAACTGCCATTTTGCTTAGTTTTTCAAAATTTCATTGCTAAGCTATTTTTGAATGATTCCTCTAGAGAGGTACTTGTTTTAAAGCCACTCATTTAACTTCAATTTCTCAACTGTTTTGGAGATAGTTTCGAATGGGCACAGAACCTTCCACAAACAGACCATTGCTGCTTCTATCAGCCTGCAGCTTGATATGGAGGTCTCTTTCTTTACTTGTGCTTATACTTTTCATGTTGGTTCCCTCCTCCAGCAAGCGCAGTGTGGCCTGGATCTTCGACACATCACAGTGGTGGAGCTGGTGGGTGTGTACCCGACCCTCATTGGAAGGATAAGAGCAAAGATTATGCCTCCACACCTAGCTCTGCAGCTCAGGTAGGGGCAAGTTCTGTTGCTAAATTTGGTCTCCTATGAATGTACTTGTATCCCATGGTGTTCCTGGACTTCTTTCTGTTCAGTATTGCATTCAGGCAATCTTCAATATTTAATTGCTTTTATTCTGGAAAATTACTACCATGTTAACTGGCATTTTGCTACGTGTCCAAGTAAATTATGTAGTGGACAGTTACCAGTGTTCTCTTCTTTCCCCTTCTGACCAAGTGAGTAAATATCTTTGCCTGTGCACGTGCATGCGTGTGTGCATGCATGTGTGTGTGTGTGTGTGTGTGTGTATTACATAATGGAGGAGGATCAGTACAAAGGACCTAAATAATCTTTGCTCTTATTAAGAGTGCAAGCATCCAGTTAGCCTTTCTACACATGCCCTTCTTTTTCCCTCCACACTTTCTTAGCACTTTTCCACATCCCTATTTTAACATTTGTATTTTATTTTGTTCACACTGATAAAACTAGAACCACACTGTTCAGTTCCGGAGTAATGATGCATGAAAAAGCAGAATTCAACAACCATAATGTGATTTCATACAACTCAAATTTTTCCTTGCATCTCTTGACCACTACGAAATGGATAACTAGGCTATGACAGTGCTCTTTAAAATCTTCCTTTCTTGCCTAGCTTTTTCTTTCACAATGCAAAGGAGGTACTGATCTCTGTTATGAAGGTCCCAAATGGCTACACTGTTTTGTCCACCAAGAGCTGAAACACACACCCCCAGATTTCTGAAAAAGGGAAGAGAGAAAATGAAAACAAAGTACAGGCAGTAGTGGTGAACCTATGACACTTATGCCAAAGTGGGCATGCAGAGCCCTCTCTATTAGCATGTGAGCCAAAATACTCCAGAAGCCATGCATCAGATAATAGTTATTTATTCTAAACTGAAGCCTCAGCATTCAGGTTTAATTGTAGTGTTGGTAGTCTTCAATAAATAAGTGTGTTTTGGATTTCAGTTTGGCATTTACAAAAGTTCACCATCACTGAGCTACACTGTATCAGTAAGCTGCATATTACTATAACAAAATAACCAAAGCAATTAATTTATAAAAATGAAAGGTTTGTTTAGCTCATGGTTCCAAAGATTCCTCTGTGACATCAGGCAGCTCCTTTGCTTTGTCTCTAGCAAGGATGGTATACCATAGGAGAAGCACATGGAGAGTGAACTGCTTGCATCAAGAGCCAGGGAACGGAGACACTGAGATGAGGGTCCCACAGTCCATAAACACCTGAAAATGACCTCAGGATGTCACATTATCTCTCAAGAGGTGCATCCTCCCCTTAAAGTGCCATCCTAGGGACCAAATTTTTAACACAGTGATCTTTGGAAGGCTTTCAATATCTGCACTATAACAAATACCCACTCTTTTGTGCTTCATCTTGAAAGTGTCATACATTGTCCACTTCCAGTCCATTGGCTGAAACTACTCACATGATGGCAACTGAACTTTAAGAGAGGCTGGGAAATGTTATTTTTCTATACTCCTGGGAAGAAAATAAAATAGCATTTGGTGAGCTATATAACAGGTACTGAGAAAGGTCCACAGAAATTTTTTAAGAGATTAAATGATAGAAAAATATTCTCAACAAATGATGTTATAGTCGGACACTGCCTTGTTATTTTCCCTATTTTTTAGCTGCCTTTGATCAATTCCACATTTGATTTCTATTTCTTTACAATCAAAAAGAATTATCCCCATCTCTTCTATTACCTAAATCTCAAAGTACTAGGGATGGGAAAACAAAAAAGAGGATTTCTGAATTCCTTCTTTTGGCTGAGGACAAGAAAAGTCCAAGAATACTCAAGAGATTTTGTATTTTTTAACCTTACTTCATTTGCACAGTACCGTTACAGAATGTAATACCTGAGGAAGGTAGTACCAGAATCTTCCAAGTATTTGCCACTCAGTACTTAACACAGTGATAGGCACTGTGTTGGTACTCAGTGAACTAACTCAGTACCTCCCAATTTGATGGAAACAGCTTTACTCTTTGCAGAGGGTTACGGACTTTGATTGTATTTACAACTGCTAATACTTTAGGTTAAAGTCTACAAAATTCACAAGGATTGTTTACATCTAATATTTTTTAATGAGCATGCAAAGCTATTGCTTTGCAGAGCACAGTGGCACAAGCCTGTAATCCCAGCTAATCAGGAAGCTGAGGCAGTGAGGATCACAAGTTTGAGGGCAACTTGGGAATTTACAGAGATCTTGTCTTGAAATAAAATTTTAAGAACTACTTGGGTGTTTAGGGAAGCTGTAGATATATGCTTAGAATTCTTGTGGCCTTGGGTTCAATCCCTATTCACACAACACACATACACACGCACCAAAAATAAAAAGGGAAAAACCCACTCTGTCCTATGTCAATATTTTATAAAAAGCCTATTGCAATCTTTGCTAAATTGTCTTCTTTGAGTAAAAAAATCTCTCTAAAATATGCAATTTTCATAAAAGATGTGCAATCTTCATAAAATCTTGATGGGATTTTAAACTGTTTTACAGGAAAAAAAATTGATTTAAGAAAAAGACTTTCCATCATTCAAGTTGTATATATTGAAACTACTGTAACCTGAAAGTGATTAAGGTCACAAGTTGCTCAAGTGAATTATGCAGTGATTCTCAAACTTAAGCCTGCATCAGACTCCCCTGGAGAACTGGTGGGAACAAATTGTTAAGCTCCACCCCCAGAGGTTCTGATTTAGTAGGTCTAGGGTAGGGCTTAAGATTTTGTATTTCCTACAAGCGCCTAGAGGGCCATGCTATGAGAACCACAGGCTTTGTATTAGTCCAAAGGTGTCACAGTTTTGAAACAGAAATATGGTCATGCAGCTTTTAAGAGGATCAGTGTTTACCTCAGGCAAATATTACTCAGAAGTGAGGACTCAGAGGCATTACCTAATGAGTTTGCTCCCAGGCTGTGTAACCCTGTAATTAGACACATCATTGTGGCACAAAGAACCTAGCAGGTGGACTTCTTTTTTTCTATTAATCAATTTTAATATATGATTACAATAATTTAATGTCCAGAAATTGGTCCTTATATGGACCTTAGAAAACACAAGGATGACATTTTATTTGTTTATTTATTTTTTTGTTTTTCAAATTTTAAAAAATGTTAATGTAATATAAGTAGGTATTAATAAAGAAAATATAAAAGCCATTCTGTGAAAAAATAAATTTTTCATATGAAAATGATTAGAAAATAACAATGGTAAACACACTGTGTCTTATGATCTTATAAGAATATATTTTAAATTGCTAATCTAACTCTCAGCTCATTCCCTAATAACACTGTAACTTTTTGCATACAATATTTTAATTATTAACTAAGTATCTCACACCTATTATAATTTTGAGCATCTTCCTATTTCACAATTTATATTATTCTTTTTGGTTCATGTTTATACTTTCAGTTTCTTATCCCAGAAAGATAATGCAATATTTACACATGTGTGTTCAGTTTATTTCACTTAAGAATATATTTTCAAGATGCATCCATTTACCTAGAAATGTTTCAAGTTTATTCTTCATCTTTTTTAAATTCATGCATCACTTGATAGGCATTGGGCTATTTCCATCATTCAGCTATTACAAACTGAGCTGCTATGAGCATGGGTGCACAAATGTCACTGTGGCAAGATACTTTTAACTTTTTCCTGAATATACCCAGCAGAGGAATAGCAGGGTTCAATGGCACCTCTAATCCTAGTTTTTAGAGGAATCTCTACACTGATTTCCACAGTGGTCGCACCAGTCTACACTATCACCAAAAGTGAAGCAGGATTCCTTTCTCCCCACAACCTCATAAGCATTTGTTGCTGGTTGATTTCTTGACAATTAACATTCTTTCTGGAGTGAGAAAGATTCTCAGCATTGCTTTAATTTGCATCTCTTGAATGACCAGTGATGTTAAACATTTTTTCATGTATTTATATGTCATTTCTGCTTCCTCATCTGAGAAGTGTGTATTCGTCTTAGATGCCCATTTTTGAATTGGGTCTTTAAATTTGGGCGGGCTGATTTTAGTCCTTTGTCTGAGGAATAGCTAATGATTGTTTTTTCTCACTATGTAATTATCTTTTCACTCTGTTGGTGAATTTTTTTGTGTGTTTAAAATCTTTTTCTTTGATAATATGAGATTCTAGTTGCTTATGTTTTGTAGTATTTCCCATGCAGTCAGTTTTGTTCAAGAAGTCTTTGCCTATTCACACAGCCTTAAGCGTTCTACCTGCTCTTTCTTTCCAAAGATTTAGTGTTTCTGTTTTAATATTTAGATCTTTGATCCACTTAGATTTTAGTTTAGTGTGTGGTGAGAGACATGGGACTAGTTGGAGTCTTTGGCATGTAGAAAGTCAGTTTTTCCAGCACTGTTTATTAAAGAAGCTGTCTTTATTCCAGTGAACATGTTTGGCCCTTTTGTCAAAGAAAAATGGCTAACTAAGTATGTTTGGGATTCTTTCTGCATCTTCTAGTCTGTTGTGCCGATCTTTAGGTATGGTTTCTTTTGTTGCTGGTTTTTGCCAATACCACACTCTTAATCACAGAATTTCTGTGGTATTATTTCATATCAGGGAGTAAGATGCTTCCTGCTTTGCCTTTGTTGCCCAGAACTGTTTTTGCTTTCCCTAGGTCTCTTCTGGTTCCAAACAAATTTTAGGAATTATTTCTCTAGTCTTGTGAGGTATATCAATGGTATTTTGATTGGGATTGCATTAAATCTATCTAATAACTTTGGGAATATGGCCATTTTCACTGTATTGGTTCTTCCTACCCATAAACAAGGGATATCTTTCCACTTTCTGCTGTCCTCTTCAGTTTTCTTTCTTTGAGCATTGTAATTTTCAATGTAAAGATCTTTTACTTCTTGTGTGAGAATGATTCCTATGTATTTTCTTTTTTTCAATGCTGTTGTGAAGGATATTGTTTCACTAATTTCACTCTCATTAAATCAGCTCTACATTGTTATTTGTGTACAGGAATGCTATTGATTTTTTAGTATTCAGATTGTTTCCAGCTATGTGACTGAATTTCATTATTACATCAAGAAGTATTTTAGTAGAATATTTGGTATCTTCTATGTAAAGTATCACATCATCTGCAAATAATGGTAATTTAACTTCTTATCTTTTCCCATATTTATTCTTTTTTGTCTAAATCCTCTGGCTAATGTTTCTAGAACTACATTGAATAGGAATGGTGATAGTGAACATTTTTCTCTCATTCCTGATTTTAGAGAAAAAGCTTTCAGTTTTTGACCATGTAGTGTGATGCTGGCTGTTGATTTGTCATCTGTGGCTTTTATCAGATTGAGATAAAGACCATCTATTTGACTCTGCTTTTTCTGCATCTATTGGCTCTGATAATATAGTGTATTACATTTATTGATTTGCATATATTGAATCATCCCTGCATACCTGGGATGAATCTCACTTGATCATGGTGTATAATCTTTTTGATGATTTACTGCATTCTGTTTGCCAGTATCTTATTAAGGATGTTTGCATCTTCATTCGTTAGGGAGATTGACCTGTAGTTCTTTTTCCTGGTTGAGTCTTTCCTTGGTTTTGATATCAGAGTAATACTTGCTCCTAGGAATTATTTTTGAAGTATTGCTTCTCTTTCAACTTCACTGAAGCATTTGTGAGGTAGTAGCTTTAGATATTCTCTAAATTTCTTGTATAATTCAGCAGTGAAACCATCAGGACTTGTGCTTTGCTTTGTTGGTAAGATTTTAATTACATTTTCAATTTCATTGACTGATACTGGGTTAGTTAGAATTTTTTATGTTTTTGATTCAACTTTGGTAATTTATATATATCTGGAAATCTCTCTTCTGTGTTTTCCATCTTATTAGACTACAGTTTCTCAAAGTAGGTATTGATCTTCTAAATTTCTATAGGATCCATTGTGATTTTACCCTTCTATTCCTAATTTCATGAATTTGTGCCTTTTCTTTCCTTTTTTTTTTGATAAGGTTGGCTAAGAATTTATCGTTTTATTTATTTAATATTTCAAAGACCCACTTCTTTAATGCACTGATCCTTTGAATTCTTATCTTAGTTTTAAGTGTATTACTTTTTCCTCTGATCTTTATAATTTTCCATCTTGTATGAGCCTTTGTCTTCATTTATTTTTCTAGATGTTTGAGGTTTAACTTTTTTTTGTGTGGTAACAGGGATCAAACTCACAACCTTATGCTTGCAAGGCAGGTGGTGGGGCACCACTGAGTTAAACCCTTAACCCTATCATTAAGATTTTTATTCAAGCTCCTGCTCCTTGTGCTTCCCTGATGTGAGAATTTACCACTTTAAATTTCCCTGCTAGAAATGCATTCATTTCATCCCATAGATTCTAGTATGTTATTTTGGTATTATCATTTCCTTGTTCATACTGTTTAATTTCTGGTTCAATTTTATCTATGACTCATTTGTTATTAAGAAGGATCTTATTTAATTTCCTTGTGTTTATGCAGTTTTTGTAGTTTCTTTTGCTATTGATTGTCAGTTTCACTGCACTATGGTGCGATACTATGCATGGAATAATTTCAACTTCTCTTCCTTTACTTAAGCATGTTCTGTGAATAGCATGTGATGTATTTTACAGAACATCTCATGTACAGCTAAGAAGAATGTGTATTCTGGTGCTGTGGTGTGGAATGCTCTGTGGGTTTCTACTAAGCGCATTTGTTCCCATGTTTGGTTCAGTTCTGATATTTTGTTTGGTTGATCTATTTATGACCATGCAGTATTTATGTCCTCATTTGATTTTTCATGTCCATTAATATTTGTTTTTCACAGCTGAGGCACTGGTATATATATTTATGCATATGTATTTATGTTTGTTTTCTCTTCCTCTTTGATTGTTCCCTTTACAAAGATATAGTGACCTTTTTTGTATTTTAGTCTGTCTTGGTTTGAAATCCACTTTATGTACAAATAGTATAGCTACTTCTGCTTTTTTCTGGCATCCATTCACATGGAGTATTGCTTTCTCTCCTTTGATTTTCAGTCTGTAAATTTCATTTTGAGTTATGTGCATTTCCTGTATGCAGCAAATTGTTGGATGTTGTTTCTTGATCCATTCTGCCATTCTATTTCTTTTCAATATATTGCCTTAGACTTGTTATGTTATTTTCCTTTCTTTCCCTTTTGCTTAATTGCTTTCTCTGCCTGGTGGATTTTTTTCTATTGGTTTTCCTGAAGGTCTTTGTTATTTCTTTCTAAACTATTTCTCAGGGCATTTTGTAGAGCTGATTTAATGGTCATGGATTTCCTCAGTTGCTTTTTGCCATGAAAGTGTCTTCTTTTTTTCATTGAATTTAAAAGATACTTTTGCTGAGTATATAAATCTGAGTTGGGGGTTGTTTTCTTTCTGAATCTGAAACATTTCATTCCAAACTCTGCTTGACTTAAGGTTTTGCATTGAGAAGTCTACTGTGATTCTGATGGGCTTTCCTTTACGTGTTCTATTTCTTTTTTCTAACAGCTTTTGATAGTCTGTTCTTGTGCTGAATTTCTGGGACCTTGATACATGGCTTGGTGTAGTTTTATTTTAGTGATGGTTCATATTACCCACTTATTTGTTTATATAATTCTTTTTTCCATGTTTGGCAAGTATTCTGCCATTACTTTTCTGCACAAGCTTTTTATGGCATTTGCACTGTCTCCAACTCTTTCATTCACCCCAGTCAAACTTATATTTTTCTTCTTTGCATCACCTTGCAGTTGTTGGATTGATTTTTCACGGTTCCTTACCAGTTTAAAGATATCTTTCTTTTCATGGTCATTAACAACATGCCAGTCTTATACTTCAGAAATTCTGTCCTCACCTTTATTCAATCTATTGCATATACTTTCAGTGAAGTTTTTAATCTCCTGGACATCTGTTTGAATCTGTTTCACGAATTATAATTCTTTTTTATGTTGGGATTTATGTTTTCTACTATTTTCTTAAACTCCTCTATTTTTAATCTGTCTATTCTAGATTCATTCAAAATGTCTTTCATTTAATTGTCATTTCTTTTTTTACCTGGGAGATTATTTTTCTGTATAACCTCATATGTCTGGCTCATTCATTTCAGCAAATTGAGCTGAGTGATTTCTGATTTTCTCTATCATGTCTCTTGGACTTGTCCAAGTTGAGCTGAAGGTATGGGATTGCATTTTGCTTATATATCTTGCCATTTTCTATTTTATTTTGTTCTCTGTGTTCATTCTCATAATTTTCTTATGACAGATAATGCTATCACTACTATCAAGCCTTCCTTAGAAAATGTCTATTTCTCAGAGATGTGTCCTGGAAATATGTTGTTCTTGGTCTTTGTATCTGTCTCAAGGTCCTATCTTCCCAATTTATTAAAGATCAGAAGTTACTATTTATTTGGCTCAGCACACAGTCCTTTGGTATGGGCATGGTGGTGGTTATGTCCCCAAATAATCTCAGTGTTGTCATACAAGGGAGAACAACTAATTACAACAGGTAGGACATTCTGACTAAAGTAGTACAATTAGCAATATCAATAGCTTCAAGCACAGCCTAGAAATTGAAAAACTGTATTTTTAACAATTTGGTACCTTTAAACATAGGAGGAAGATCTACAGTTCATTCTATCTATCTATCTATCTATCTCTCTATCTATCTACCTATCTATGTCCAACATATATCAGGAGCTTGTATACAATGAGTTTCCTCTTAGTGGAGTGATTTTACCCTTTGGGGAAAATTTTAAGAGATTCTGTGTAGCTGAAAGGAGGAGTCATATTGGATCTACTCAGAGAAAAATCAGCTAAAAACACAGGTAACTGGAACAAAGAGAGGGATAAACATCCTGATGCCAAAACCAGTCTGAAACAAGAGACTATTAGATCAAATAAAATGAGGCATGGGACCTCATACAACAGTGGATCAGCCCACAGGGGTACCTATAGCCAAAAAATATTTTCAGATATGATTAAATGTTCCATGGGCAATAAAATCTCTACTATTGATAACTACCGATATGCATAGCTCTAGTAGGTATGCAGTTATACAAAAGTAGTCTGCAAACTTGGTTTGATTCCATGTTTAATGTCCCCCAAATCCATTCATCTTGTTGCACATGCCTTGTAGCAACTACTGCACAGCACAGATGCAGACCTGAAGTCCTCATAATTATAGACTATAATTAGAAGCACATCTTCTCAAACTTCAATGTGTGTATTGGACAGCTGGATACCTAATTCAATAATGCAGAGATTAATCTGTCAGCTTTGGAGTGAGATGTGAAAATCTTCCGCGACAAATTTCCATTTGTTGGTCCAAGGATCACATTTGAGTAGCAAGGCTCTAAAGAATGTTTGAGTCCTTCATGATGTCAACCTTTTTCTCTGGACAGTGTCACTACCAGGCTCTTACCAGCCCACCAGAACCCTGTGAGTTGTGGTTTTGATGTTGCCTTGTTTTTCCTTTGTTCCAGGCTGTTGCTACGAATACCACTCTACTCCTTCAGTATGGTGCTAGTGGATAAGCATGGCATGGACAAGGAGCGCTTTGTTTCTCTGGTGACACCTGTGGCCCTCTTCAACCTGATTGATACTTTCCCCTTGAGAAAAGAGGAGATGGTTTTGCAAGCTGAAATGGGACAGAGCTGTACCACCTGATGTGAAGTTTTTTTTTCTCAACAGGACTTTCCCTGTTTCTACACAGTACCACACACGGGAAGGCCTTAAAAGTCTTTGATGTACAGATTTTTATTTGTAATTTTTAAAGTCTATTTTATTTTGAGCTTTCTTTGCCCTTAAAAATTGGTATCATGCTTTTTTTACTTCAAAATGTTTCCAAAAAATTATACAAGCATATTTACTCTTTTTAACCCTCCTAACTCCATCATGGCTGATAAACTTTGTAGGAAAATTAGAATCTGTAACCATACACACACTTCCAACATGTTATAACTTTTCTCTATTTTGTTGTTTATATAAAACTTTTATTAATAAAATATTTTGGAGCAAATTCATTAAAACTCATTTTGTTTATGATGCACTAGCTACACTTTCTCGGTGCAGTCAATGGTTTTAGATATTCTAAGAATGGGAAAATGTAGTCATGTCAAGAGCCTATTTGAGATGGAAGAGAGCTGTGCTCTCAACAACAGAAGAGCCAGTTAGAGAAACAAGCCAAACATCAAAGCGTGAGGCCTAAATCACAGCAGTAGTTTAAGCAAGAGATCGAAATTAGAGAGAGTACCAACTGCTCCTGTTCTGCTTTCCCTGTGAACAGTACACTAGTTGGGAGTCAGGTGGAATGCTGCATGTGGGGAATCATTGCCCTTTAGAGCCTCAAATAACAGACTCTAGCAGTCTTATATACCCTAGAATTAGGCAGAGGACAAAGAATGGAAAATGACTAAGGAGTCAGGTTGGAAAAAAGTGTCATCAAAGTTCCCCCTTTTCCTCAACTCCTGCAAGGAGGTCTTAGCAGAAGTGCATAAAGAGGGCTCTCAGCCAAGACCTTGGACAAACAGGTGAAGAAATGAAGACACTGGAGCTAGGGATGCAAGTAGAGGCAGCTCTCCTTACCCATAACTCCACATTTGCGGTTCGACCATCTTCTGGTTTAAAGTATTCAGAAAAAAGATAACATCCATACTGAGCATTACAGACATTTTTCTTCTTGTCCCCCAAAGTGTACAGCATAGCAGCTGCTTGCATAGTTTTTATTGTGTGTTAAGTATTATAAGTAATCTAGAGATTATTTAAGGTATATGGGAAGATATACATATACAATTTATGTGTTTTTAACAAATATACAGTTTATATACAAATAGTTTACCATTTTATATAATAGAGATGATTACCTGAAGATTTCAGTATCTTTAGAGACTCTGGGATGAATTGTTCATGGAAACTATATGAAAGTGAACGAACTGGGTGCAGTGGCACACACCTGTAATTACAGGGGCCTGGGAGCCTGAAGCAGGAGCATCGAATCAAGCCAAGTTTGGACAACTTAACAAGACCTTTTCTCAAAATAGAATGTAAAAAAGGTCTTTTGATGCAGCTCAGTTAAAGACCCAGGGTTCACATCTGAGGGCCACACACACAAAAAAGCAACATATTTGGCCAGAAGGCCTGCGTCGTCACTACAACTCCCCACCAAGACCTCAGTGCACTGGTTGTGTACTAAGTCTTCTTGTGGAAAGGGCAGGTTTTCCTCTGAGATTTTCCTTTGTAATTGCCAGTTGTTGTGCCTGAAAAATCATACATTACTGGTTTGGAAGTAAATATTAATTAATGAAGTCTCTCTCTCTCTCTTTTTCTCTCTCTCATATACTATGAGATACAACTTTGAGACAAAAATCTGCAAACAACTTCTTTATATAAAATGGTTAAGTATTTATATATAAATATATGTCTATGTATATCATGCTAAATTGCTCAGGACACTTATAATCCTCTCCACACATTTTTTTAAAACAGAAGCTGGACTATCCAGCTCACCAAGTCTAACCTTTCCCTACATTTTCAAATTATCAATATGGCTCACAATCTATCCTAAGCAAATAGAATAGCTGCATGAATGGGTGAAAGTCCAAATTTCAACATATAATGGTATAAAACAAGAAACACATTTGGCACTGTTCTGCAAATATTTTGTTCATCAAGTATATTGAAAGCTTCTTTTTTATTTCTGTCTTTTTCAGATAAAGGTCAGTATCATAGCTGGGAGAGGAATATCAAACAGTGACTACTTTGACAAGGTATTCCTTGCCTTTGTACCTGGTTCCAAAAGGTCCATGCCTTGAAGATGAGCTGACATTTAAGGATCTCTCTGGTTTCTTCAAACTAAACTTCTTGATGAACCTGACATATTACAAGCATTTTGATCAATAAGATAATGGCTTAAAACAACAACAAAGATTTTATTATATCTGACAAATTCTGTCGGTCAGGGACTTGGGAGAATCTTAGTTGGCCAATTCTGTCTTGAAATTTCTCATGAAGTTGCAAGGATACATGGGCTGGGATTGTAGTCACCTAACGGCTTGACTGGGGCTCGAGGACACACTTCCATAGTAACTCACGCATAAGACTCCCAAGCTACTGCTGGTTGTTGGAAGAGATTTCTGTTTTCCTCCACATAGACTTCAACACAGTGTGTTCCATCAATGTTCTCAGAATATAGCAGTTGGCTTCTAGTGGAAATGATCCAAGAGAGAACAGAGCAGAAAGGTTGCTATTTTTATGAGGCAGACGATGTTCCTTCCAAAGTATCTTATTGGACGCACAAGCCAGTCTTTTAGTGTCAGAGGAGACTATACAAGGGAATGGGTGCCAAGAACAAAGGACCACTCTGGATCATATTTTTCCTCAGGGTCATTTTGAAGGCTGACTTTCACTAGGTGTCATGTCTTGATTAGAGCCATGACTTCTTATGGCAGCAAAACATGGAATGGCTTTGGAATGAACAACTATAATTGTAGCTTTCCAATTTGTTAAGAAAATTTCTAGTTCTACAGTGTTATGGGAGCTCCTCTGTAAATCCCTGGTAGTTTAGGGAGTTGTTCTTAAAAGTTTGCCACAAAATTAGTTCTTCAGCCCTCTATCACAAGATAAGAAGAAAATCCTTCTTCCTTAAACTAGATGAGATAGATTCTCTTTCTGGTATTTAAGTCTAGATTAATACAGATATCAGAATTGAAATTCATCTTCACACATGGGTTTCTTAGTCTTCTTTGAATAAAAAATTCTTCTAGAGTTAATAGAAATATCCAAGTTCCTCTTGCAGAGACATCATAAGTCATGATGAAATCAGTGAGCACATCTGACCTTTTTTTTCCCCCTACAGTAATTCTTTGTCACCTGGGTGAGGAAGAGAGGGAAAGTATATTGGAAAATGTATCTAGATATAGGTGGAGTGGCAGGAAAAAGATGAGGAAATTGATGACAGTAATGAAAAAGTTAATCATATGATAATTTGCAAGGACCAGGATCAAGCTAAAGAAAAATAGACAATAGTGGTGATGATATATTAAAAGAATATGTGTGAATATCATATCTTTTCTCTGTTATGAGAAAATGAAGATGTTAATGATTTCTAGTATATATAGTTAATATTGTGAAGTAGAAAATATTTAAAAGGTAAGAGGGTGTAGGGGTAAATAACAAGGGAAAAAAGAATGATAGTAATTAAAAAAAGGAAACAAAACTTAAGTATATAGGCGATGGGTGGGTTGCAGGGTGGGTGGGGGAGGAGAAAAATGAGAATCAAGTCATGTAATATTCTGGTACAAACTCTCAATGTTGAATATGATAATGATGTGTATTCATAATGTACCAATAAAGATTTGAATTAAAAAAAAGAATATAGGGAAGATTGTGATCCTAAGGTGGTTAGAGTGAGTGAAATGAGTATAAAGACAAAAGGGATTTGGAAGCTAGGAAGAAAATATTGAAACTACGATGTTAGGGAGTTGAGCATGTTCAAGATGAGTCTGTTAATATGAGTGAAACTTCCCAGGATACTGACAAGAATTGAGGTGAAGGAAATAAGTGAAAGTCAAGGTTCAGTGGCATGTTTCAGAGTGGAAGAAAGAACTATGTATAGGTAGGTGACTGTAGGGGGTAGATGGGAAGTGGTTATGCTAGGTGGCAGGAATCTTAGAGTGTCTTCTACATAAACTAGAAAACTGTCGGAGCTATGGACAATTTACTAGGAATTAAAACTTACTTACTGGGATTTTCTTTCTTGGATTTGAGGATGTCTGCCTTGCCCTGCAGGATCAACTACTGGGATTATTGTGGACATCTGCTTCACCCTGTGATATTTTAAACTACAAGGATTACTGTACTAAGATTATTGGCCTTTAAACTCACTGGGACTTACTGGGATTTAAGGATGTCTGCCTTGCTCTATGTAACCTTTAACTACAGGGATTATTGTGGGACCGCCCTGTTTTATGCATATGAAGGTTATGGGCTGAAGGTTTATATCAAATAAAGGTGCAGGTGAGCTCAGCTTATGGGCTCTTCTGCTCCAGCTTCTGCTGCTGCACTATCTAGCCTTTAGCTACCATTGCTCAGAATAGCAAGAGTCCAGCCCGGGCTCAGCTTTTTTACTCCAGGTTCTGACTTGTTGTTTGTTGGTTATTAATCCTTTAACTGTGGGACTATTGGGGGATTAGAGTTCTTCATGAGGGTTCTGGCTGTGTCCCCTTCCCTGGACTCACACAGAAAACAACATTCAATTAAAGACAGCAATGAGGAATTGAGAGGATATTGCCATTACTTCTCAACTGAGATACTATAGTATATGATAGAGAATACTTCTAAAATAGAGAGAAAAACCAGGATTTACTCACATTGCTTTGAAGAGATATTGAAGACTTAGGAAGGTTAATATACTATAAAAGATCTGTGTGTGACAGCAGACCAGATATACCACAGAAAGTCTTAAAAGAGTTCAGCTAGAGAATACTCAAGTATATCAGAATGAGAGAACAAGGAAAAGAAATGACAGAATTGGTCAATAGCTCGTGCCTATCCAGGTATAGGCATTATAGGAACAAGAGCCATGGAGGAAATATAATAGGCCTTGAGATTTGCATTTTCAGTGTGCAATTGCTCTGCTGCCAGAATTGACCTTCATGATGATTCCTGTGTAATCTAGATAGATAGATTGATACATACATACATACATACATACACAGACACATAGATACATAGATATATAGATGGACAGACAGACACTGGAAATAGCCCAAAGGAGTGGCTATACTCATATAAGAGAATAGTACCCAAGAATAAAAATAAATGAACTACCAATATGCACAACATAAATGAAGTTGAAAATCATAACCCTAAGTGAAAAAAATCAGACTTAAAAGAATAAATATTGTGTGATTTCACTTACATGAAATTTGAGAACAGACCAAACAAAGTTTATTATAACAGAAATCAGTACAATGATGTATCTACTAAGAGAGTGATTGAAAAAGTCCACAAAGTGCACTTTCTGGTGTGTTAAAATGTTTTACATCTTTGTAGCAATATGGGTTGTGTATACATATTTAAAACTGTTCAATTGTACATTTTAGTTGCATTTTATTGTAGGAAATTTAACTTCTTATGAGTAAAAAAATATTGAAAGAATTGATACATTATCATGGCGAAAAGGCTAACACTACTCTGCCCCAAAGAAGAATGAACTTGAGTCATTTGTGAGGAAATAGATGCAGCTGGAGACTATAGAGAGAAGTGACATAAATCAGACACACAAGCTAAAATATTGCTTTCTCTGACATGAGAAATTCAGTATATATATAAAGTGCGAAAGAAAAGACAGATGATATGAAAGAGTGGGATGGATCTTCGCATATAGAAAGGAACCAAGAGATGGATGGATAGGAGAGGAGAAAGAAGGAGATTTTAAAAAATAAAAAAGTGGGGGAATTGTGAAGTGCCACATCCACACACCAAAATTCCATGAGGTATATGCATCATACACTGTAAACATGTATGTATATATAGATCCAAAGGGATGCAGGGAGGGAAGAGAAGGAAGAGAGTTTAAAAAAGAATTAAGAAATTTCATGTGTGTGTACAAACTTCCCATGACTACTGTAATTATTATGTACTGCAAAAAATAGACGTCTAGATTCATGAAGTGTACAGAACTCCACAGGACTGAAATATACAAAAACCTACACCTAGGCATATAATTATAAAAGTTTCAGATATGAAAATAAAGAATGAAATATTGAAAGCAGCTAAAAAGAAGAAAAAATTCACCTACAAAGGGAAGCCCATCAGGATCACAGCAGACTTTCAACCCAAACACTCAGCGCAAGAAAAGCCTGGAGCGAAGTGTTTCAAAACTTAAAGGACAACAACTTCCAACCCAAACTGATTTACCTCTCAAAGTTATCTCTGAAAATTGAGGAAGAAATAAAATATTTTCATAACAAAGAACATCTTAAAAACTTCATACATACAAAACTGGCACTACAAAATATACTAAAGGATATCTTGGAGAAAAAAAAGAAAATTATAAACCCATGAGACCCAAGAGAGTAATCCCATCAAGACAAACAAGAAACTTATGGAAAAAGAACAAAATCAAAGAATAAAAGAGCCTAGAATAGGAAAACATGATGGCTCTAAGTCTATTCATATCAGTCATAACCATTTAATGTCAATGGTCTCAACGCACCAATTAAGAGACACAGACTGGCAGAATGGATCAAAAAGCAAGATCCTACAATCTGCTGAATACAAGAGACACACCTAATCCAGAGAGAAAGCCACAAACCGAAAGTAAAGGGGTGGAAAACAATTCTCCATGCAACAGGAAACTGCAAAAAAGCAGGAGTAGCTATCTTATTTGCAGAAAAAATAGCTTTTAAACCAAAACTGATTAAAAGAGACAAAGAAGGTCATTATATTCTCGTACAGGGAACTATCCAAGAGAAAGAAATAACTGTCTTAAATATTTATGCCCCAAACTCTAGTGCACCCAGCTATATAAAACAAACATTAATGGACATGAAAAGTCAGATAAGCAGCAATACAATAATAACAGGGGAATTCAGTACCCCACTGTCACAAATAGATTGACTGGACAGAAAATCAGTAAAGAAGTGCTTGAGCTAAACCAAACTCTTCAACAAATGAAGTGGCAGGTGCAGTGGAAATAATAGATGTCTACAGAGTATTACACCCCACTAAGCAAGAATTTACATTCTTCTCAGCTGTTCATGATCATTCTCCAAAATAGACCATGTGCTAGTTCCTAGAAGAGGTTTAAGTAAATGCAAAGGAATTGAAGTTGTCCCCTGTATACTCTCAGTTCATAGTGCCTTGGAACTAGAGATGAAGAGCAAAAAACATCCCAAGACTTTCACAAAGACTTGGGAATTGAACAATACTGACTAACCAATGGGTCACAGAGGAAATTAAAGATGAAATTAAACAGTTTCTGCAATTGAGTGATAACCCCAGTACAACATACAGGAACTTATGGGATACAATGAAAGCAGTTCTGCAAGGGAAATTCATAGCAGTGAATACCTATACCAGGAAAACAGTGCAAGCTCAAATTAACAATCTAATGCTGAACTTTAAGCTACTAGAAAAAGAGGAGCAAGGGAAACCAAGAGCTCATACTAGGGAGGAAATCATAACGATCAGAATAGAAATTAATGCAGTGGAGATTAAGAGAACGATACAGAAAATAAAAAAAATTAGAGTTGGTTTTTCAAAAGGATAAATAAAATTGACAGACCCTTAGCCAACTTTCTCAAATAAAGAAAAGAAAAGGCTCAAATACACGCTATTAGAAATGAAAAGGAGAAAATTACCACTGACCCAGCGGAAATACAGAGAATAATAAACACATACTTTGAAAATTTATACTCCAATAAAATGAAAAATGTAGAAGAAATAGATAAATTTCTAGATACATATGAACTTCCAAAGTTGAATGAAGAAAATATAAAAATGTTAAACAACCCAATATCAATTTGTGAAACTGAATATGAAATAAAAAGTTTACCGACAAAAAAAAAAAAAAGCCCTGGGCCTGATGGCTTCACTGCTAAATTCTACAAAACTTTTAGAGAACAGTTAACACCATAACTATTCAAACTCTTCAATGAAATTGAAAGGGAAGCAGCACTCCCAAATTCATTTCTAGAGGCAACCCTTACCTTGATTACAAAAGTAGAGAAAGACCTAACCAAAAAAGAGAATTACAGCCCAATCTCCCTAATGAACACTGATGCAAAAATCTTCAATAAGCTACTAGCAAACACAATACAGAGAGTCATCAAGAAGATCATACACCGTGACCAAGTTGGATTTATCCCAGGGATGCAGGGATGGTTCAACATATGTAAATCAATAAATGTAATACACTACATTAACAGACTGAAGGACAGAAACCATATGATCATCTCAAGAGATGTGGAAAAAGCATTCGACAAAATCCAACACCCATTTTTGATCAAAACCCTGCCCAAAATGGGAATAGATGGTCTGTATCTCAAACTAACAAAAGCTATTTATGAGAAACCAACAGCCAGCATCACCCTAAATGGTCAAAAACTGAAACCTTTCCCACTAAGATAAGGTACAAGACAAGGATGTCCACTTTCACCACTCTTGTTCAATACTGTGCTGGAAACATTAGCCATAGCACTTAGGCAAGACAAAGAAATAAAAGGAATAAATATAGGATATGAAGAAGTTAAACTGTCGTTATTTGCTGATGACATGATACTCTATCTAGAGGATCCTAACAGCTCAACCAAGAGACTGCTAGAGCTAATCACCAAATTTAGTTGTGTAGCTAGATACAAAGTTAATGCTCAAAAATCATTAGCATTTATATAGAGAAACAACAGGTCCACTGAGCAAGAAATTGGGGAATCAATCCCCTTCACAGTGGCATCCAAAAAAAATGAAATATCTAGGAATTAATCTAACAAAGGAGGTGAAAAACCTCTACTCTGAAAATTACAGCACTCTGAAAAAGGAGAGAAAAGAAGATACTAGAAAATGGAAAGACATCCCTTATTCCTGGGTTGGAAGAACCAATATTGTCAAAACGGCTATACTCCCACAACTATTAAATAAATTCAACACAGTCTCAGTTGAACTCCCAGTGGCATATTTCATAGATCTAGAGAAAATAATTCAGAAGTTCATTGTAATCACAAAAGATCTAGAATAGCAAAAGCAATTCTAAGCAATAAGGACATGATGGGGGGCGGGTACTACAATCCCCAACTTGAAACTATACTACAAAGCCACTGTGATAAAAACAGCATGGTTCTGGCAAAGCAACAGACCTGAAGACAAGTGGAGTAGATTAGAAGATCCAGAAACAACTCCAGACACACTAAGTTTTCTCATTTTTGACAAAGGAGCCAAATACCCTCAGTGGAGGAAGGATAGACTCTTAATAGCCTCTCTTTTAATCTGCCAAAGTCCAAAGCTAGACCTAGCTCTTTCACCGTGTGCTAAAATAAAATCAAAGTGGATTAAGGACCTAAATATTAAAACAGACACACTAAACCTGCTACAAAACAGGTTAGGTAAAACTCTTGAAGACATTGGTTTAGGGAAAGATTTCATGAACAAATCCCCCATAGCATAAGAACTGGTAGAAGAAATCAATAAATGGGATCTCATCCTATTGAGAGGTTTCTGCACAGCCAAAGAAATCACCAGCAAAGTGAAAAGGCAACCAACAATATGGGAAAGAATCTTTACCAGCTGTTACTCAGACAAAGGGTTACTATCAAGAATATATAAAGGGCTTTAAAAAGTCAATCCATCCAAATTTAAAGACCCAATTCAAAAATGAGCATCTGAAATGAACAGAAACTTTTCAGAGGAAGAAATAAAAACAGCTAAGAAGCATATGAAGAAATGTTCAAAATCATTTGTCATTTGAGAGATGCAAATGAAAACAACATTAAGATTTCATCTCTCTCCACAAAGAATGGCTGCTATTTCAGAATTAGCCAGCAACAAATGTTGGTGAGGCTGTGGAGAAGAAGGAACCCTACTTCACTGTTGGTAGGACTGTAGACTCATACAACCCCTGTGGAGATCAGTTTGGAGATTCCTCAAAAAGCTAGTACTGGAGTTCCCATTTGACCTGGCTGTCACTCTGCTAGGTATATACACAAAAGAATTAAAAGACTCATATCAGAGTGACATATGTGCATCCATGTTTATAGCAGCTCAGTTTGTGTTTGCTAAATCTTGGAAACAACCCAAATGTCCATCAACTGGAGACTGGATGAAAAAGCTGTGGTTCTTCTACAGAAGAGTATTACTCTGCTTTAAAAAATGATAAGTTTGAATCATTTATACTTAAATGGACATACCTTGAAGACATCCTCATAAGTGAAATAAATAGGTCACAGATGTATAAATATTGCATCTATTCTCTGGTATCTGAAAATAAAGATATAAATGAGTTCTAGAATGTATGTTATATATTGTGAAATAGAAAATACTCAAAGTGAAATGGGGTGAAGGGGGGAAAATAATGAGATTAAACAAAAAAGGTAGGAGACAAAGTTTATGTATGTAGGGGGTGGGGATGGTAGAGTGGGTAGGGCTATGGGAAAAATGAGAATTAAGTTGTGTCATACAGTGGTACAAATTCTCATTGTTGAATGCAATCATGATGTGTATATGTAATGTACCAATAAAGATTTCAATTAAAAAATATATACCATGGGCCAGGGAGTTAGCTCAGTGATTCCAGCGCCTGTCTTGCAAGTGCAAGGGCCCAGGTTCGATCCCCAATAATCACATACCATACTGGGCATGGAGACTCACGCCCAGCCGCAATCAGTACCACATACCACAGTGGCAGGCATGGTGGCTCATGTCTGTCATCCCAGCACTTGGGAGACAGAGGAAGGAGGATTGCTGTGATGTGAGTTGGAGGCTGAGCTCAGGGCCAGCCTGAACCACAAAGCGAGACTTTGTCTCAAAAAAAAAAAAAAAAAAAAAAAAAATATATATATATATATATATAATTTTTTGAATTAAAAAGAAGAAATAAGATAAATTCTTAAAATAGCTCAAGTTCTAGCATATTAATCATAAAATGTATGATAATGGCTAATTTCAACTGGCATTGTAAATATACAATGATTTAGTATGATCAGAAATACAATACATACAAAAGGTGTTTATTAGGATGTGAACTAATCACGAAATCCAAATGTGGGACCCACAACACCGGGTAGATGAATGACTACCAAGGGCTGTGATGTAGAATGTGAGACAATAGCTGTTTAACGGTCTTTGATCCATCATGCAAACCACCAGGTAATTTTGGGGTAGAGTGTTTGCCTAACATATGTGAGGCCCTGGGTTTGCCTTTGAGCAATGCAAACAAGCATCCAACTAGGTAAGAGGATAAGACAGCATTTCTGTGCACAGTGTGACAAGATAGTTTATAGCACACTGCTCAGAGTGAGAAAGACATGTTACTCAAAGACCTAATATAGGCTTTCCTGTCTCCCTAAGGATGAGGAAATTGCTTTGCTGATCTTAGCTCAAAAGTGGGAAGAAGAATGGGGATTTAGCTCAATGGTTCCAGTGCTTGCATTGCAAGTTCCAAGTCCTGCGTTCGATCCCCTGGTAACCACATAAAACAATACAGGGTGTGGAGACTCACTCCCACCAGCAATCAGTACTGCATACCACAGTGTCAGATGTGGTGGCTCACCCCTGTAGCCTCAGCACTTGGGAGGCAGAGGCAGGAGGATTTCTGTGAGTTCAAGGCTTGCCTGGGCTACATAGTGAGCTCAGGCCCAGTCTGTACTGCATATTGAGACCTTGTCTCAATAAACAAAGAAACAAATAATTTAATAAATTTTAAAAAGTAGAAGGAGACATGAATTCCATTTCATTGAATAGCAGAGTGCCTCGTATCTTTCTCACCTTTCTGTAGATATCTGATATAATTCTGAACAAAGTGTGGGGAAAAAAAACTTGTTTGAATTGACTGGAACTCTACCAAAAGCAGGCAGAGATTTGAATTGCCCTAATTTTGAAAGAATGAAACCACAGTGGGTGAATTCTACACTTAATTGCCTTTTCATTTGAAGAATCTTTTATTTGCTTAGTATTCCAGCCTTGGAACTCAAGCAAAAGATATAGATAGACAGACAAACAAAGAGATGATAGTTTGACAGATCGATGTCAGTACTAGGGATTGAACCTAGGGCCTTATTATTGGGCTAAAAATTCAGAAAATGGAGGTCAGAGTATCCAGAAAGGCTGGAAATTAAGGAGATTAGGGATCTAGGGCAGGCCCATATCTGCACATAAATACCCCTCAAACCTTATCTGACACATGAGCTGTGCACATAGAGTGAGACTATTAGACTCCAGGAGGGAAAACAGTATTGGGTAAGAAAAGAGCCAGCAGAGATCTCGGCAGTTGATCAGTTCTGGAAGAGACTTTGAAGGTCAACTTCTATTAAATTAAAAAAACATTCAGTGAATGGCTTAGGCTTGCAATGGAAATCCAGATGGATCACCCACTAAAGTAGTCAAGAAAGCTTAGGACTTTTTTTTTTTTTTTTTTTTTTTTTTTGAGACAGGGTCTTCGTATACAGTTTTGGCTGGACTTTCATTGTGTAACTCATTTTGGCCTTGAACCTGCGGTAATCTTCCTGCCTCAGCCTTCCAAGTGCTATGATTACAAGCATATACCACCTGGCCTGGCTAGCCTTAGGATTGGGTTAAACTGAAACAGAACTTCTCAACCAAGCCTAAAATCAAGTTTCCATAAGATCAAGCTGATTAATTTGTATTTAACCATGTGTAAGGACAAAAAGAAGGATATCTTAGATTGATAAACATCCTCTTAAGTCAATAATTTTCCAACCTTTGGAGTATTCCAAAGCATTTTTTTTATATAGATTTCATCAATCAACATTACCTATGTTAGAAATGAAAACTTAAAAATGTAAAAATCATGTCAATTCAATTAAAAATAATAAACAATACACATAAAATATTTTTAAGAAAAACTAAGTATGGTTTCAAAACAAACAATATGATGAGTGACATCATTTTACATATAAATATACTATGATGTTCTTTGTTCCATCTAAAGTAGTTTATCTTACATTTCCTGGGAGACTGACAATGCACCTCTTGTGCACTCCAAGTAAAGTTGGTTAATAATGGCCGTGCATTCTTACATGACTATCTTTATCGCAAGACATGAATAAATGTATCTGTCACATACAACAAAGGAGAAGACAGTTTAATTGTCATACGTGCTTTTCCACTTTGGAATGTGTTATTTTAATCGAAGCATCAAGAATCTGGTTTTGAGAACTGCATGTATATTTTATGTGCTTTATATAATATACATATGTTATATAAAATATACGTAATATGTATGCACTACAGTGGAACCTTGGTGCATGAACTTAATTTGTTCGTTTTATGATTTGGGGGAGATGCCTGCATTGTTGGCTGTGTGGGGAGGGTGGCTGCGGTACTGTTTCTCACCCGATGCAGAGGTTGCAAACAGAACCAAAATGTCAAATGCTTTTACTTGTAAACTGAATTGTTTGTAAGCTGAAACATGTATAAACTGAAGTATTGTTGTATTATAAGTACAAAATACACACATATAGTTGATAGAGATAGATAGATAGATAGATAGATGATAGATAGATAGATAGATAGATAGATAGATAGATAGATAGATAGATAAGTATTTTAATAGTGTATTTAGCCACCTGGATGTGGTTGTTAATTGCCATATATCAACTTGACTCAAGTAAGGATCTCCCAGCTGATTAGTAAAATTCTGGATGCATCTGTGGATGATTGACATGTAGGCCAACAAATTGGGGGGACCTTTCTCAGATGTGGGAGGCACCAGATAATAGGTTCATTGGCTGATGAGGTTAAAAGAGAAAGAAGAAGGCAGTGTTTCCTTTTATGGAGGAGCTCCATCTTCCCTACTGCCTTTGAACATTCATCTCCAGGTTCTTCAGTCTTCCAGCTGAGACTCCAGCTTTCCAATCTAGACTCTCCAGCCTTTGAAAGTAGACCTTCCCTGGTGACTCCGCAGTGAGCTTCCTGACCTTCACTCTTTGACTGTGCCTGGACCCTCTTTAGAGCACAGTCGTTTGACTCTTGTTCTTCAGACCCTGTAAGCCTGTCTAATAAATCGCTGTCTATAATTATACATTCTATTTTAAATTGTTTCTGTTACTCTAGAGAATCCTAACAAATACAGTGAGTCTTTTGCTTTGATATTTCACCAAAACTCAACAAATAGTAGTAGTTCCTGAAAGACTCATGGTAAAGTCTCAGAAAGACAAATACTGCATGTTTTCTCTTATTTGTGGAATCGAGAGGGGAAAAGGCCTGATAAGAGAAAGGGGCCTATTAGAAAAGAGGGAGGTGAGAAGAGAGGGGTAAGAGAGGGAAGCAGAAAGGGTACATACAATCAAAGTTTTATATGTGTGAGTGTTACAATGAAACTCATTACTCTGTACAATTACCATATGCTAATAATTATAATTTTATAAAGAAATAACATGGTTAATGGCAATATGGGAAACCTTTTGTACTCTTATTATGGGCATCTAAGTTAGGTAAAAGTTAATAGACAGTCAGACAAGGTCCTTGAGAAAGTCAGTGCAAAACATGAGAACACATCAGAGCTGTGGCTGGTGGTGAATCTGAAGAAGCTGAGTCCTCAAGATTAAAATCAAAAATGGCCAGACTTGAGTACTTCCCTAAGAGATGAATAGAAACTTGAGATTATGCTGTGATTAGAACCACTCAGTCAATTAAGTCCATATATACGTTGGGCAACTGAGTGGATGACCAGAACACCTGGACTCATCTCTTCCCTGAAGGTTCCTGTTTTAGAAGCTGTGGATGAACCAAGGTTAATGCCATCAGCCATATATCTTTTCTCCATGGCCTGCTTCTTTATTGGATCAAAATTAGCTAAGTGGCTATCTTTATAATCTTATTGGTTGACTACAGTTTGACCCATCTTGTACCTACATTTGCAACTGCTGTATAAATTACCCCTGAAAAGGGACCTCAGTGGCAATCCACTCAAGACCCCTCTTGTCTCTCATGAGCTACTTCTATACCCTCAAAAATATTTCCTACCCTTAATGTCCTTTGCTTTTTGGAATTTATTCTTCAGTTTCAGGAAACATGAACTTGGCACAGTTGACATCTAGCATGTTGGGAGTTATATTTCTCTTATATCTCTCTTGTATTAAATTTTATTGACCTAGTTTATATATTTAATGGATCTTTGACCTATTCATAAATTTATAACCCATGCATTAGTCATTTAGAAGATAGCTGTTCACAGAATTATACAGCTCTCCCAAAGGAAGGTACATTTTGTAATGCAGTATCAGAAAATCACATTTGTTAATATAACCATTTTTTAACAGAAAAGTGTCTAATAATTGGGAAGCTGTCACACTCACAAAGGAACATACAAATTTTCTAAAATTCTAATTTTGATTTCAGAGCTCAAATTTTATTACTGGAAAAAAATATTGTTAGTTGTTTTCTCTGAAGTAAAATACTTCTTTTTTTCACCTTTTGGAAAATGTCTCCCAAATCCTCAAGCCTGAATAACCATAACTTATCTGTTATATGTTCTTTAAAAAAATCAAAAGAATGATGAATAGTGAATCATACTTCATAGGCACAGAAAATATTTTTGAAAGACATGTAATTAGGGCTGAAGATTCAATAATCTTGATAATTTTTACTGCCGTATCAAGGGTATTTTAATGGAACTTTTTTATTTAAGAAGAATAAGTGAAGTTGAAGAAATACACTTCCTTGATCCGTTCTAACTGTTTTAGTTTTTGCACACTTAAAAGAACAAACAAAGAACATGGTTTTGACCTTGATGACTGCCTGAAAGGCTGCAGGATGTTCTCATGTCCAAAACCCAAACACTGTGTTGCCTTCAACTGAGAGGCACCGATTGTTGATGTAATTCTGTAAGGGCGATAGAACTTTGAGTAGAAAGCAGTGGAAGGGAACATTTTTACTTTTTTCTGAAATCTGGAAACACGAGTGTTCTAGTAACTATGTGCCTTATAGAGACCCCAAGTGGAATGCAAAATTCCTCCAATTTTGCTACATTGGGTTCTATTTTCTGCAGCTACCTTTCTTCAGAAAAGTTCTATATTTTTAGGTAAATTAATCAGAAATAAATCACATCAAGAATCCAAACTGCAACACTAAGTGCACATTATAAATATCTCTTGTACCCTTCACAAGAAATCACAAATATATTCTCTCAGTTTTATTTGCTTTTTAAAACAGCATAAATGTCAGGATGTATAGTAACAGAAGAAGGAACACGGAGGTTCTGGTGTAACTGTACCCTTAGGTTGTCACCCCAAGGTAGGCATCTTTGACAAGACTCGTGCCTACCAGACCCTTGACCCCCACAGCCCTCTCAGTTACCTCTTTGTCTTAACTTTGCAAGCTAACTGGAATAACTTGGGGAGTTTTAAAAATACTGGCACCTGTGCTGTGCTCTACTGGTTGGTGGATCACGGGTTGCTAGGCCACAGAGAAGGATCTTACTCCAAATGTAAGTGAACATATTATTTAGTTCAATTGTTATTTTTACATGGCTTATTCAGTCTATTTGGTTTTGCATCTGCACTTTTTATTAGTATGTGTTTGCAGTACATAATGCTTACAGTTCTTGCATGGTTGCTTTTCAATAGCAAAATTTTCTCAAAAGAACATTGATTTACATTTTGATGAAATTTCCTTATCTTATCATGGACCAGCACTTTGAGTCACATAGAAGAATATCAGAGGTGAGATAGTTGTTCCTTTGTATAAAAACAATTACTGATCAAAGGACTAATAGATACTTCAGAAAATTCTTTGACCTTCAGATCTTGTTCTCATTGTAGCCATTGCATATGAGCAATACAATTTCCTCTTGCCAATCCCCTGAAAATACAGATTCCCTCCCTATCTGTAGGTTCAGTGACATGAGGCGTCTCAAATGACTAAGAGGCATTTTTGATTTATCATGTGTCACTCTTCCCTATGTAAGCATTCTTTTCTTGGGCAACAGAACACAAGGTTATCAAACCCAAGTTCAGGAAACATGTATGGAAATTCTTTAACTAAATCGGCAGGTGTGATAAAGAGAGGACAGTCTCAGTTCTAAATCATGGTTCCTGATCACGGCCTTTTGGCTATGGTAGAAATGACATTGTAAAATTGGGTACTGCTTTAAGATATGTACTACATCAAGTATGTTATAATCAAAATGAATTTATTGGTCAGAAGTATGTAAGGTAGTCTTTGAGTCTACACTGTGGTTCATTCACATGATAGGGAGAACAGTTCATCTTTACTTTCCAATCTAAGGGCTACATCATCTTTCTTAGTCTTTGTTAGATTGTAGTTGTACATAGAATACCCTGCTCTTTCTTGCCATTACCCAGGTTTACTGAGGGAAGGGAAAAGTGGTGTCAATGTTTATATTTTCAAGAAGAGAGGAGAAAAACTAAAATGAGGGGCAGATTCAATAGAAGAGCATGAGTAAGAGCATTTCAGCATCATTCTACCTTTACAAATAGAAATTACATTACTTATTCAATCTCTAGTGTTCATTCAGCAAATGTATTGTATTCCAAAGTTTTGGTTTAGGATATATGTTCCATATAGAAACTTAACAGTAGGCATCTAATTTACAGCAAGAAGAATAAGATAAGCAAATAGGGCCATTGTTTGTAGCCAATGACAACAAAATAAATGTAGACTGTCCATCTCTTGAGATCAAAAAATTATTTCTTCTTGAGTTTCATCCTTTTCTCTCCCTCTGCTTAGAAGCAACAAAAACAAATTCTATACTGTGCACTTAAATTTACTGAAGGAAGGTCTCATGCTAAGTCTCCTTATCACAGTAACAAATGAAACAATGAATCATGAAAAGCCTTGAATGCATATTGACAAAATCAAGTCTGGAAAGGCTACATATAGTATGATTCTAACTCTATGATATTTTGCAAAAAGACAAAACTGTGGTTTCAGCACAACATCAGTGATTACCAGAGTTCATAATATAGGAGATTATTAGGACAGTGTAACTATTCTGCACAATACTGTAACTGTGCATATATTTTATTATACATTTTTCAAAATCAAAGGGCTATAAAACACAGAGAATAAATGCAAATAGAGGCACAGTCTCTGGTTAAAAATAATGTAGCAGTATTAATTCATCATTTCTAACAAATTTATCACATTGATGCAAGGCAGTAATCAAAAGAAAACCTGGGAAAGTCTAAATAATATATGGAAATGCTTTGTAGTTTCTTCTCAGTTTTTCTGTAAACCCAGTACTGCTCTAAGAAATAAAGTCTATTCATTGAAAACAAACAAACAACAACAACAACAACAAAAAACAGACCATCTTCTTAACAGACTAAGACATTTAGGAAGTAATCTGGCAGGTGAACAAGTAGGTCTTAGGTCCCAGGGAGAATGCAGGAATGGACACATGGCCAGCTGACTCGGGCGATGGCCGAGCTTGGAAAATTACCCCTCTTGTTTCACCGAAAGAAGGGCTCCCATGCCAGTGTCCCACCGACCCAGTAATCATTCCATGCTCCTAGGATGCTGAAAGTATATCTTCCTTCTCTGGCCCACTAAATCCCTGGACTCATAGTTAGAAGCCAGAGAAAAACCAGTCTGTTCATGGACATTGTGCTCAAATACAGGAACAGAAATCTAGGGCATTCACAGAGCTGGGCCAGTATCTGGACTGGTGATGTGAGGCCCTTCTCAGATACTCTTTAAATATTTGTACAACAATTATTTCAGGGGCACACACTTGATGGAAAGGACACAAAGAAAGTCATCAGTGAAGGCAAAGCTTTCTTTCCCCCAAATCCCTAAGTGATCTGTGAATGGCCTACATTTGTATGTCCCCTCTCGTCAGAATAAAAGCCTCACCTCTAGCCAGACCTAACCTTTTTAGAAGGCAATTTATCAACTGTGAATTGCTCTTCAGGCATGGGTTCTCCATTTTATTATTTTTGTCCTCAAGTAGCCATTATTTCCCTCTGTTGATGCCATATTCCTCCTGAGAGCAGCTCTCCATTCAATTTCCAAGGATGTTTAGTGCACCATATAATAAGTCCCTGGGGAAGACGCCAGTGTAGTTTACCTTATCACATGGCTCTGAGAATTCAGATGCCGTATGAGCCTCTCTAACAGAGCTGGGTTCTCAGGTGACAGGAAAGAGCTCAAAATAAATAATAATAGTTTCATAAACCTATGTGTAAGTAATCATTAATGGAGTTTCTTAAAGTTCTGGTGTGCACCCTATCAACCAAAGAGATATCAGAAAGGATTCAGGAAATGTATAGATACTTCTTTCTTCCTATCAACTAAAAGCCAATTCAACAATGCTCATTTAATTAATAATGTATACTAGGAAAAGAAGGAAAGATTTATTCACAGTCCTCCATCACCTAAGCAGAGCTACAGCCTGAGTGACTGACATGACTGACTTCTGATGCAAAGGCTCCCTCCCTCGCTTGTTTTCAGGGGAGAGAGATTTAAAAATAAGTTTCATTGCTTGGATGCATCCATTCCCATAGACTTGCACAAATGAATTTCAACTTTCTAAAGACAAAATGAATCATTGGTTAAATAGGAAAAATTCTTGGGAAGTGTGATCTTAATAATAAAGAAGCAAAACGCACTTTAATTTAGTCCTCTGTATTTCTACAAGGGTACATTGTTTTGGCGCCGAATTCCAGGGATATAAATTTTGCTCTACTTGCCGCAATGAAATATTTGACTTGTATGAGGCATTAATTTCTGCCTCATTTAAAGAAAAAAAAAGGAAAGCAGAGAGAAGATTCTTGTGCAAAAATGCTGGTGAAAATATATGATCTATTACTCCCTATGAGTGATTTACCATTCACAGATCTGTCTATCTGTATCTATATCTATATCTATATCTATTTTCCTTTTCCCCAAAAGTTTGATGAATTCTATTGAGACAAAGATTAATCTTTGAAACATTATGCATTACTCATAGTGACAGCAATAGTTTGTATTTCTGTGGAATTTGTTTTGACAGAATTGTAATTTTGTTTCTGTTGATAAAAAGCATGATTTTGAACAACATTCTTGTTGGCAGATTTCATCTTCCTAACATGAATTATGACAGGAGATGGGCTATAAGAAGAGATAGTTGTTAGTCTGAAAGGTTTGAGGAACAGAGAAGTTAGACAGTTTGCTTGCATGTTCCACAACTTGTTGATAAAAACTGGCCACAGTCCTTATCTCAGTAAAATTAAATATCTTCTAAACTGGATGTGGTGGTGCATACCTGTAATCCCAGCACTTCAAAGGCTGAGGCAGGAGGGTGGCTGTGCATTCGAGGCCATTGCAAGCTACATAGTTGGATTTGAGGCCAGCCTGAACTACACAGTGAGACTCTGCCTTGAAAAAAATGTATTTTGTAATAATATTCACTATTTAATCACAGGAAGTATGTAAATCTAGTTTAAAACAAATACATATTTTCTCCTGTGTTAGCTTTCTATCACCACAACCGGTAGTTAAATAAAGCAATTCATAAATACAAAAGCGTTAATTGTGAGTCAGTTTTGGAAGTTCAGTCCATAGTTAATTGGCCCTGTTGTTTTTGTGCTTTTGCTATGGGGCAGCACAAATACATACATATATATATATATATATATATATATATATATATATATATGGCATAATCATTCATCTCATGGCCAGGATGGAAAAGAGAAGAAGAATGGGCTGGTCTTCCCGAGAAAAGACTTCCCACTAGCTCCCACCTCTTAAAAGTTCATCACTTCCCAATAAGTGCCAATCCAGAGGCCAAGCCTTGCACACATGGACCTTTGGGAAATGCTGGAGATCAAAACTATAGCATTATCCACAATGAGGAAATTCATCTTTTTTTGTATGTTTATTATATATAAGAGAATATTTCATTACCTGTAGAATGCTTAACACCTATCTCAGCATGGGGGGTGGAGAGAGGGAAGGGGGAGAGAGAGAGAGAGAGAGAGAGAGAGATTATGAACCACAGAGAGGTATAAGTAGATAATTTTCCTTAGGTTTTCTTAAAGTGTTAAAATTTACACAGCATGGTTGTATATGTACTACCACATTTGATATCTTAAGGTAAACCAAGGTAGCCCAATTATTTCTATTTTACAATCAGACTAAAACCTATACTGGTTTACTAGATCAAGTTCACATGGTTGGTAAGCAAGCAAAACCTGAGCTACTGTCTTTTATAGACCAAGGTTAGGCTCTTTCTTCTTCAACATGGTTGCCTTGTAATTAATAATCTTTGGTTTATTTGCAAGATAAGACTATTCCAAGGCCAAATCCAAGCAGCCATTATGATACAGACATGCTCTGAATAGTAAAGGTTGAGCTCATTTGTCTTCTAATATGGTATTTCTCAAACTAATGTATTAGAGTAACCTAAGAAATCTGATAAAATTATGTGACTCCTACAGATTTTATTTAGTAATTAGAGTAATGTGCTAGAATCAAAGTATTACATTTATAATTCAGATGGTTCAGATAATTGTTTGGAATACTTGATGTGACAAAATTTTCCTTGCTATTATTCAAAACCTCGCCAGATCCAAATTTTATTATCCTTTTGTTGGTATAACAAGAAGTTTGTTCTCAGTTTCTCTGAGAAGCAGAGAAACTTTTTCCTACAGTTTCCTACAGTTTAGTTTCCAAGACCACACATGACACAATGAAGGAGAACCCTTCTGTTAACTTCTAGAAGCACTATTCAGTTTAATGTGAAATATGTGTGTGGAAAGGAAAAATACACTTATCACAATCCACAACACTATAGCTTATCAGCGTTAGAGGCCTCTGGGATTTGATATTATTTTTCCATGGCTCTTTCCTTCTCCACCAAATGTGGATATTGGAGCAGCATCATAGGTGATGAGAAGACTAACATTTCTGTAAATCAGGTGGGCTTAATTCCCATTAGTTGTTTAAGTGCTCAATGATCATTATTAACATATTTGTGCACCTTTTTACTTTATTTATTTTTTATAAAGAAAATAGAGAAATTCTATCAAAATATTTTTGTTTTTAGTATTTTTCTAACCTAGCAAATCTACATCCTGATGAATAAGTCTAGTGACAGTAAGAATATAAATGAAGTGAGAACTGATTTACTGAATCTTTTGTGTCCTGCAGGTGTGATTTGTATCCTGCTTGGCTTTTAAGCATATCCATGCTTATGACAACTTATTTGATTTATTGGAGTGAAAATGGGAGCTGAGATCTCACAGGGATGAGGAATGGAATGTTCTAGGCAAGACCATAGTCTGCTTCTGAGAAGCTGTCATGCTGGGACCAACTGCCTAAAGTTATAACTAGTGTCTAAAGTTATACAGTATTTATAGGAAAGTTGCTTTTATTTTATTTTTTATTGACAAAGAATAATTTTACACATTTGGTGGTTTGTTGGTACCTGCATTGCAGAATAATTCATCACTTCAAATAAGTGGTAAGAACATTTGGAATGTTCCCTTTGAGTAGCTTTGAAAGTTTACTTTTAAAATGCTGATCAGTAAGCATATTTAGAATTTGTCATGATCTTTGGGACTCCAGCTTCCTTTTCAGTTAACTAAGATTGAGAGATGGAGATCTTTAAAGATATCAACTAGTCTAGCATAGATGCTACATGCAGTTTTGTTTTCACTTATTCCACAAATATGCTTTGATTACCTTTTCCAAGCAAGTACTGGGGTTATGCCTGTGAAAATATTATCTCTGCCCTTATGAATCTTACATGGCAGAGAGAGGAAAGGTATGAAAGCACTCACAGCATGAGTAATTTATTATAATTGTGCTGTGTGCACTGAAGGTGAAATAGAAGCAGATTGCTATGTTCCCATCCAGCAGAGGATCAGGGAGTTTATCCTGAGGACAGAGGGTATAATGTTAAGACCAAGATGATTAGTGGGTATGAGCCTGGTGAGGAGAAGGACCAAGGGGATTTGTCACAAACACTGTGAGGTCAGACAGACCATGGCATAACTGAGAAGCAGAGAAATAAAAATATTTGTGGGTGAAGAGCAAGGGAGGGCAGGCATGGCCTGGGACAAGATAGAGAAGATGTAGTGAGCATCTGGTGCAGGTCCTGACTAATAATTTATATTTTATTCTCAGGCACTATGAAGCTATATAGGGTTGTAAAAACACTCTAGAGATGAATATATAGATCAATAATGATGAGGAAGTACAATCAAGTCCTAACATTAAATGCTGGATCTAGTTGGTTAGTATGACAGTGTTCACTGTAACATTTTAACTCTTCTGTGTGTCAGGACATTTTAAAGTAACATTTGAGGCAAATGTTACTCTGGCTATAGTATGGAGAATGAACTGAGGAAGTATGAGAATGGTTACCTAGATAACAAATGAGAGACCACTGAAGTAACTGTAGAAAGAGGTGATGGTGGCTTGGATGTGAAGGTGTCACGGAGATGGGGAGACTTCCATAGGTTTCAGAGATATTTAGAAGGTAGAATCAATATGCTTCTCTGATTTTTGTCTCAGAGTACCTGGTTACTGTAACTGGGTGGTGGTTGGTACCGAGAACTGAGACCAGAAGCACTGGAGGAAGAAGACAGAGATACAAGTGAGAGAGTGGAATGAAGAGACCAGTTTTTAATATGTTTAACACATAACCTATGCTGATGAGATATCATTTAGCCAGGTGGATCAAGGTTATCAAAGTCAAAGGAAAATCTGAGGTGTGATGAAACTATATGGTGAATGTTTAAACATTTATTACAGTAAAGGACATATTGTCATTAATCCTGTTCAGAACACTCCTTCTCACTTAGAACACGCGTATTCCATCATTCTTGCCACTTTTTTTTAAAATTATCTTTATTGGTACATTAAATATACACATCATGATTGCACTCCATAATGGGGATTTGAACCAGTATAAGACACAACTTAATTCTCATTTTTTCCCATAGCCCCACCTAACCTATCACCCCCCCATATATATAAAATTTGTTTCCTTACTTTTTTGTTACAATCTCAACATTGTCCCCTTTCATCTTATTTTACATTGAGCATTTTCTATTTCACAATATATAACATACAATGCTAGGACTCATTTACATCTTCATTTTCTCATACCAGAGAAAAGATGCGATATGTATCTATCTGTGACCTATTTATT